>JASCZW010011345.1:0-32409 GCA_034211315.2 Aedes japonicus | reverse complement strand
AGATTTGCGGGGTTGCCTTGGCTTTGGCATGAAACTAAAAAAACTTCCAATCACATTGAACACTACAGATCCAAATCAATAAATTTCAACAAGTTATTCAAAACGACGTATCTGATATTGGAATCAAAGAGGGGAAGAACGATTCAAACGTCAAATTCTTGAAACACTTAGCACTTTCGCGCAAACTAGGACCACCAACAAACACAGGGAATAGCATTTCCCTAACATGATGGTGATGCTAATTTCCGTGGGTTGCTGAGATTTTTGAGAAATTCAAGTTTGAATGTTGTTTACAAAATCCGATACTTCGTTTTGAATAAGTTGTCGATTTCCAATATCTTATCGTATTCAGTAGAACTTGTTTTCACACGAGCAATATCAAACACACTGGTCACTTTGATCGGCTTCCACTAAACTTGCAAAGGTTGACGAAATTCAATTAAGTAGCCAAGAGTATCTGTTCGCTTCAAATGAAAATTTCAGATGGGTTAAAATTCACGAGCGATGAAAATCTCACGGGTGGAAAACACAAACAGCGCCAAATGAAGTCGTAAATTATTTCCTATGCAAAAAAAACCAACCTTTCGACGCCCGTTATTATCGTAGCAACATTATGACTTATGCTTGCACAGTTCTCAGCACATGCGACACGATATACCTACCAACTAGCTTTGATCTCAACCAGCCAGCGGAAAGCTAGAATAGCAGTAGTCTAAGCAGCCGGGCGACCACGTTTCTACTATTCTATGCTGTTTGTGTCAGCGCGTCTACCCTAAGACCGGCTGAGAGTGCAGCGCGCTCGTAGAAAACCCCCTTCCCATGCACGCTGCACCGGCGATCATCTAACGGACCCCACAAAACGTTTGAGCCATGCTTTGGGGTAGGTGCCTGTGGACCTACACCTAGCCGCAGAGGGTGCGGAGAGACTTTTGCATCGCGATAATTTCTTCTTCCTTTGTCACCCGCCATCCACGCCTGCTAACCGCTCCCCTCCCGAGGAGGTCGAATGCATAATTCTGCTTGCACACGCCGGTGTGTGCAGCTTTCGCGTGGTTTTGGCGCGCTTACGGCTGTCGAGCAGTTTTCCACGCTACCGTGAGAGCGAGAGGGAAGGCCGAGAACAAACCGGCGACATCGCAGCGCAATCGGAGCGCTGTTCGGCTATAAAAGTAATGGCATTTTCCAGCAACAGTATCAAATCAGTCGTTGCAACCCTTCAGTACAGAAGTGCATCAATCGCAGTTTGTCTCTAACGACCCAAGTTATTCGCCAACCGACAACATGAAATCCTTCGTAAGTGCAGCGGAATAGATAGGATTATGTGTGATAAAAGTGCGGTGATCAATAAAAAAGGACTAATATGTGCTGACTTTAAGTTAAGAAGATTAATGATAACTGTAACTAGTGACTTGGTGAACCAACTGCTCATCACTGCATCAACTGCATAACCAGCTGGATCCAAATCGACGAACGCTTCGGTTTTTTGGCAACAATTCAATCATGCAGAATAATTTTCCCAATCTAACTGATCGTTTTGATTGAGTTTTCGAATGATGAGCTTTTCGTGATTAAAATTAACAGAATTAGCTAGCCAATATTGAAATTGAAATAAATTTTCATTATATGAAAGATTGAGTTCGAGAAAATTTAGGAGAAATTTATGATAACGATGCTTCATTATATAAAAAAACATTTAAAAAAACAAAATTATCCTCAAACCAAAACAGCGAGAATTTAAGATTTGTCGCAATATTTCCAACATGAACAGATCTCCAGTATTGACCACCACTCATCATGTCATGTCTCAATTTCCTAGATTGCTCTTTTCGTCATCCTCGCCGTTGCTGCTGTGAACGGTGCTGAAGATGCCAAGACGACCGAAAAGCGTGGAATCTACGGTGGATTGGGTTACGGATACCCATCAGCTGGCTACGGTGGTCTGCACGGAGGCTACTACGGTGGACTCGGCGGATACTCCGGCCTCGGTTATGGCGGATATGGTGGATACGGAGGATATCACTCGGCTGGATACTATGGTGGATACCCAGGTGGATAAATGCGACCTTTTCGTTAGTTGTGCAAAGTACTCAATGTTGTTTTTCTCTGTGCCCAAGCAGCTAGCGCTGGATACCTCGGCGGTCACGGATACTACAGCGGTGGCCTGCACGGATACCCCGGATACTCTGGACTGGGTTACCATGGTCTGCACTAAGCGGCGTCCTCGATGATGAGCTCCTATGCTGAAACAAGGCTGTTCCTTTCCAACCCACCCAAATGATATGTCTACTATGAGGCGAAGACTTTTTTAAACAATTTTTTTAAAACACAAAACCACGTGCAAAGGTAGAATTCGACCAACAGAAAAATATATCGGACGACATATTCCTTTTTTATATCCATTTTTTATACATATGTCTTCTGTTCCTTATACTCAATATCGACAAAGCGATACACTGTCAAAGTTGTAGTGTTTTCAAATTCAACTATGTGTAAATACTTGTGATGATTTACTTTTTCTTGTGTGACCGTTTACTCTTTTACCCCCTCTAGTATGTAGATTTTGTACAGTACAATAAAAAACCTTTAAAACAATATACAAAAATCTTTTAAACATAAAATTTAATTATCCTAAATCCCCTCATTCTAGAAACATGTACAGAATACTGAGTTCAGTTTAGGGTTTAATTTTTGTTTGTACTAATGCTGTTCAACAAATGCACTGTGAATACCCAAGTAAGAATTTCATAGAAGTTTGGTTTTCAATTAAATTTATTGCGGTTTTATAACGGCAACAAACAAAATTTTAATGCAACGATTTGAAATTAATCCTTTTGTTGTTTCAAGAACCGTTTAAAGACTGACTGATGAAGTCCAAGAGTATGGTTAAGAAATTGATCTTATTATAACACTCGAATTTATTTTCTAATCAATTATTAGGGCTTTCAAGTGCTTTTTATTGATGTGACTTGTAAAGGTTTTGATTCACTGTAGAAGAAATGGTAAAACTTTGTTTGGTTTTAAACTTTTGAAACAAGCCAGCATATATTATTGCTTTTCAATGTCAATATGCTGTATGAACATACTCCGCTCTATTTGCAAATTAAAAAAATGAATCCGCACAGAATCACACAGAGGGCTTAAGTGGGCTTAACCAATGGAAAGGAAAAATCACGCCCACTAAAGGGTAAACACGAAATTGTTGCTTTATAGAAGCTTTACTATAAAATCTCAATAATTTACCGGATAAAAACCAAATTTACATGCATAAACACATATACCATGCGGTTCTGAAGGTTGGTGCCAGTAATATTACTCTCAATTGCACGTTATTTAAAGGGTGTACGGAATCAAATTGCGACACACACACAAATATTCGGCAAAATTCGCCCGTTCACCCAATCATCTTCAAACTTTCACAGAGAAAAATAAAACATGTTATTAATATTTCCCCATGTTTGTTTTATTCAATTTCAATTCCATATCCAAATGCATGAACCTTCTTCTTTACACTACTCATAAGGTCTTGAACAACATTTGGATCAACTTTTTTTGCGTGGCAATGCATTTTTTCATATCTTCCTCCGTTTTCACTTCCTTAGTATGCTTCCGAAGTGCCTGCTTTATGATGGCCCAGTACTTTTCAGTTGGCCGCAGTTCTGAGGCATACGGGGGCTTGATATGCTTCGGCACGAAATTGACCTTAGCCTTGTACCACTCCAAAACCTCTTAGGAGTTATGGCACGATGCTGAATCCGGCCAGCAAATCGTAGGACAATCGTGTGACCTCAGAAGAGGAAGTAGAAGCTTATGAAGGCATTCTTTTAGGTACACCTGCCCATTGAACGTTCCAGTTGTCACGAATGGGGCGCTCCGCTTTCCATCGCGATTAGTCGCCTTTAGGACTTTGTGCGTATGTAGTCCTTCACATTTTTTCGCATCATGCACGAAAGTTTTGGTTAGATTCAGTTTCTTCGCCACATCTCGAACTGAACTGTTGGGATTTCTCTTGAAAGCTTGAACTACCTTGTGATCCTTAACACTATACGGAGATCCATTTTGGCCAGCTTCCTGCTAATGGCACGATGAGAAAGATCCGGATTTTAGAGGTACGTGCGCAAAATTTCTTTGCGCCGCTGCTGTTCTTCCGACTCCATCGTCGCAACGATTGCACATCTGCTAGTGAAACTTTCACAGCGTAAACAAATACGCATTGCAAATACACAAATACAGCGTAAACTAATTCCACCCACAATTTCAATAGAAAATGCGCAACGGGTAAAAAGTCACAGCCATTTAAAAGCGGTGCAATTTGATTCCGTACAACCTTTATGTAAAAATATCCGGAGAATCAAATGGTTATGGTCTCGTTTAGGGTTGACCTCAGTAAATGGTTTCCGGAAATTTTAACAGAAGTACAATGCAAGTGAGAGTAATATTACTGGCGGCAATCTTAAGAACCGCATGGTATATGAGTTTATGCATGTATGAGGGGAAGTCGGGTAAAATGGACCTGCATCCGATCAAAGTAAAATTTATTCCATTCAGCTCTCCAGCTATTTCTGCAAATTTTCAGTGCATTTGGATTCAATATAGTAACACCGAGATGAATTTTTGGGTAATAATTCTAGTTTGCATCCATAATGAGGGGAGAAATGGGCGAAATGGGACGCTTACTGCCGCCAACTCTGAATGAGGCCAACATCATTTGATTCCCTGTATTTTTCCCATAAGATAAGCTAGTTTTCAGGACTCCTACTCTGCGCTGTCTAAATTAATGCGATTTTGTGTCCATTTCTACTTACTGTACATTGGGTCACCTGTTAAAAGTTGTTTGATAAGAGCTTGTAGGGTCGTATCCGCTTCCTTTTTCCCATTTTTTACTTTACTTCTTCTACCCATCTTCTTCAGTAATATCCGTGTCTTCTGATTTACTTTTCTCCAGTTTCTTCTCTTGTTTCTCGGTTTATGCTTTTTGTCTGTTTGTTCTTCTTGCTGATAACCTCCACTTTTCTTGTCTCTTCTTTCAACTTCTTTTGTTTTGTTTGGTAACAGTTTTTTTTCATGTCCATTTTTACCTTCCAATGCACTTCTTTTTCTTCATTTTATTGTTGAGCCGCTATTTCTCGTAACTTTCTCCTCCCTCTCATATTTTATATGTACTATTTCTTCTTCTCGGGTTTTCGTAAATTACTGTTTTTGTGTTCGATCCACTTTTCTTCTTCTGCTATGTATTTATTTATTTATTTCGTCAAACTAACGTAGACTATTACATTATCATATAAGTTTTCTTCCTTTTTTCAATTTGTTTATGCTATAGTAGGTACATTCAGATTAGAAAAAAAAGATTATGTGCTTTCATAAAATTTTATTAGTTTGTGTTATTTCGTAAGGCGTTGAAATATTTCCTCAAGTTGTGCCTCGACATAGTTAGGTCAATAGTTTCGCAGTGTTGATTATATGTGGCCATAATTTGATTAATTGACCCATATTTGGCATAGTTCGTCCAATAATGATTCGTTATGAATAAATTCCTAGTTTCATTTCGGTAGCATACACAAGCACTTTTGTTGTTTTCAGAATGATGGAAATATCGTTTACATCTGGAATGAAAAGCAGTGGTCCCAAATGAGAGCCTTGGGGGACACCTGATGTGACTTGAATAGGATTTGATTTCTTTCCGTTGAGTTTTCTTATTTGTTGGCGTTTTCTTGAATATTATTTAAGCCATGTTATAAGTCTTGACTCAATTCCTATTTTTTGGCGTTTAAAGAGCAAAATTGGTATATCAATGCGATCAAATGCTTTGCTAAAGTCTGTATGTAGAGCTTCTACGTGGTTTCCATTATCTATTGCATTTAATGAATAATCTATAAATTTAAGTAGATTTCTGGAGGTCGAACGTCTTAATGAAGGCATGTTGCATGTGGGTAATCCTATTTTCGATTTGAAAGAATAATTTTTAATTGACAATTGCTTCAAAAAAATTTGGAACTAGGTACTAAGAATAACCTTTTCCATATTTTTGAGAAGTTTCAAGATTCCAATGACATATTCAAGAGCCAAAATATTGGAGCAGTTAGCTCTGTTGCAAGATTTTTCATAAATACTGGATCCATCAGGTCCCTACTTGAATTTAATTGACTCCAATATCGCTTGAAAATTCTTGATGAAAAGCAAAATGACCGCGGTCACAATCATTTTCTGAAAATGTCGTATATATTTTTTGAAAAAAAATTCACAAAGAGATCACATTTTTTTTCTGATCTATCTCAGACATTTTCGTCAAGTTGCCATATTGAAGCAAAGTTGTCTGATTTCAATTTAGTTTTTACGTAATCAAAGAAGTTCTCTGAGCAAGACTTAATTTCAGATTTGCTAAGTCTTCCTTTGTCCTTAGTTTTTGTTTTTGGTTTTAAAGATTTTTTATATGTCTGTTGTACCAGACTGGATTCTTTGTGTTTCTGAGACATCGTTTTTTCTTTACATGTTTTTCTTGAGAAATAATCTTGTACACCAGCCGGTTACCGGTAGTCCCTTTGAGGTACCGTAAGATTCGTTTGACCGCATCCCAGTGCCTTTGTCCCGGATTGATACAATACTGGCTGACTGCGATTGCTGCGAAGGAAATATCTGGTCGAGTTGCCTGGGCCAAATAAAGCAAGCTTCCAACTGCTTCTTTGTAGGGAACCATGGTCATTTCTTCCTGTTATTTTGTTGAAATCAGCCACATTGACTTGTCCAATCGCTCGCTTGGCTTGAATGGTGTAGATACTGGTTGGCAATTCTTCATCTGATACTTCTCCAACAGTTCCTCGCCATATTTATCCTGGTCCAACGTTAGTTCTTCACGTTCCATGTTACGCAAGATTCGAAGGCCAAGACAGAACTTTGCTTCCCCGATGTCCCTCATCTAGAAGCGGCTGCATAAGTACTTTTTCAATTTCTTCTTCATCTTCCGACAGTTGGTGAATATGACGAAGTCGTCAACATAAATTGTAACGAACAACATCTTTCCTCCGAATAGATTGAAATACAGGCACGTATCTGTTTTTGACTGCTCCAGACCAAATTCGCGGAGCGCCGCAAGTGTTTGTTCCAGACCCTGCTGGACTGCTTCAGGCCGTACAGCGCCTTTCTCAATCTGCAAACCTTGACTTGGTCACTTGTGAATCCTTCTGGCAGTTGCATAAGAATCGTTTCACCGCCAAGCTCGCTCTGGAGACACGCCGTGAAATGGATGCGGTTTTATCGATCCGCAAATCGTGCTTATCTGCAAGCGCCATCAAAAATCGAATCGTCGAATATCGCACAACCGGGGAGTAAACTTCATCAAAATCGTCATCGTGCTTGTCAGAATCTGGGTAAGTGTTTTGGCCAGTAACAGAACTATAAGAAATGTATTCTGAATACTTGCCTGGGGGATGGTGCTCCCGACCGCTGCGCCTGAACTCTTGCTCTTCAGCAATTGGTCCATCTAGTTGCGGTGGAAGCGCAGTATCGTCAACGGCATCATCAAAGTTCACACTATCAACACTGATGTCTTGATCTAGTTCCTCTGGCTCCATTGCTTCTGCTTCAACATCATGATTCGCTTCTTCTTGTCTAAGCAAACCAACTCGATTTCCAAAAACTCGACCAGTTCGCTCGGTATGGCCTCCAGTCCAGCGCTGCACCCTTCGTCTATGATGAATATGTCAAGGCTGATGATGACGTCACTGGTATGTGGATCATACAATCTGAGTCCCTTGGTGTCTTCTGCATAACCTAGGAATATGCACCATTTCGATTTTGGTTCCAGCTTTTTACGTCGTTGCTTAGCTACGTGCACCATTGCTGCAGAACCAAATATTTTCAGATGTCCAACGAATGGCTTCCTGCCCGTCCACGCTTCTTCAGGTGTCATTCTGTCCAACGCCCTTGTTGGACAACGGTTGGCGATGTAGACAGCGGTATTCACCATCCCGGCCTAAAATTCTTTCGGTAGCTTGGCATCGTTCAACATACTTCTTATACTTTCCATTACCGTTCGATCCATGCAGTTTCGTTCTGTTCCGGATTATACGGATACGTTTTTTGATGTCGCACTCGCTTTCGTGGTTCCATTCACGTATTGTCGTCCATTGTCGCTTCAACTTTTTGCCGGTCTGTCGCTCAGCCATGCTGTTAAACTCTTCGTGAGCTTCTTTCATTTGATCCTTGGATTCCAACGTGTAGATAAAAAAAACTTGCTTGAAGCGTCATCAATAAAGGCGATAAAATATCGGCTCTCTACGATCGATGCCGAACGGTCTACACAAATCCGATTTCACGAGCTCCAGTAACTACATCGATCTTGTATTGCTGGAAGGAAATGATTCTCGTGCATGCTTCCCTTGAATGCATGCCACGCATTGTACTTCATCCACCTTCTTCAACTGAAAACCGTTCGAAATCTGCACCAGTTATGTGATATGATCAGTCTCAGACTCGTTGCACACGAATGCCTTCTGCTGTTTCCGATTTAGCTTATAGAGTCTTCCTTCTGCGACTCCGCTGGAAAATACTTCTCCGGTCTTCATTAACACCTTGCAGTCCGTTGCGGTAACCGTCCAGAACTGCTTGAACTTGGACAGGCTCCTGAACACACTCCAGATTCACCGAACCTTAGGAATTCGCCGTCATGTTGCTACGACAGTTGCTGCAACAATCCAATCCTCCGATATATCCCGTCTTCTTGGAACGCGACCTTCAGTTTGTCCCAAACAGCCTTGGCATCTTTGGCGTCCATTACCAAGCTGTAATTAATTTTCCCCATGCTGAGATATAGGGAACGTCCATTAATTACGTCACGCAAAAATTGACTTTTTGTAACCCCCCTCCCCCCCTTGACACGTTTTTTGTATGGACCTTCAAATTTTTTTGTATGGATCGTCACGTTTTCCCAAACCCCCCCCCCCTGTCCTCCCTTACTGCGTGACATAATTTATGGACATTCCTATATCGTGGACAACCACCCCTAATTTTGTTTCTTCGTCCACGATCTGCCCTTCTTGCGGCATCACCGCACTACAATTTCTTTCTCGGCTGAGGGTAATTTTCATCGCAAATACCCAGGATACGTAGTTTTCTCACCCCTTTAGTATTTCCATTGTCAAGGAAACGCCACACGTTTCAGCTCCAGCAGGCCCAACTGTATGGGCAAAAGTGCAGGTGAGAGACGAAACTCATGTGTTTGTTTCGGTGTACTTTCCTCCAAACAATGCCCGTAAGGAAATTTATGATAAGTTTTTTACTAATGCCGAAGAAATTGTGTCTTGTTTACCCCCTGAAGTAAAAATACATATATATGGTGACTTTAACCTACGCAATGTTGATTTTATTGCTGACATTGATAATGAAAGTATCCTACTTCCAATAATAGGGGAAAATGAGACGCTTAATTTCATATTTGACAAAATTGCTGATTTAGGACTTCATCAAATAAATCATGTGAAAAATCAACAGAACTGTTATTTAGACTTTCTGTTGACAAATATTTCCGATGACTTCTGTGTTAGTGAATCATTGACTCCAATATGGAGAAATGAAGTCTTTCACACAGCAATAGAGTATTCTCTTTTTGCACAAGAAAATGAGTCGCCTGATTGCGGACTCGAGGAAGTTCTTGACTATAAATCAGCTAATTATGCTAACATAAGAAGCAAACTAAACTTAATTGATTGGCAAACAGTATTTAGGAATGAAGATAATGTTGAAAGTGCAACTGAAGTGTTCTACACTAAGTTGTTTGCAGTTATCCAGGAAGAAGTACCAGTTAAAAGACGTAGACGAAGAGTATTCTCAAAGGATCCAGTTTGGTTCAATAAACAAATTAAAAATTAAAAAAACCATAAACAAAAAGCGCATAAGATTTACAAAAAACATAACAGTTCCGTTAATTTAGAAAGCTATTTGAACATTTGTGATAAACTTAATTTGGCTATGAATGTTGCATTTGAGGAATATAATTCAAAAATTGAACGTGAAATTAAATGTTGCCCAAAAAACTTTTTTAATTACGTGAATACAAAATTAAAATCAGACAATCTTCCATCCCGTTTGTATTTGGACAATAATGAAAGTAATAATACAGAAGAAATATGCAATTTATTTGCCAAGTTTTTTCAAGAAACATACACAACATACTCAGAAGCAGATCGTGATCGGCAATACTTTGGGTTGTATCCTGAATATTCCAGTGACATAAGCGTGAATCAAATCTATGTGCATGAAATCTTAGAAGGGTTAAAACAATTAGATGCAACGAAAGGCTCGGGACCGGATGGAGTTCCTCCTTTGTTTATGAAGATTTTAGCAGCTGAGCTTACTTCTCCATTGTTTTGGCTTTTTAATATGTCACTGGAATCCGGAGACTTTCCAAAATTATGGAAGAGCTCATTTCTAGTGCCTATTTTTAAGTCTGGTAAAAAATCTGATATTCGTAATTATCGGGGTATAGCCCTGATCAATTGCATTCCAAAACTTTTTGAAGCAATTGTGAATGAAAAATTATTCAACCAAATCAAAAATAGAATAACTACTAACCAGCATGGGTTTTTAAAGGTCGTTCGACAACCACAAATCTACTAGAATTCGTTAATTATTCTCTGGAAGCAATGGATAACGGAAACCATGTAGAGGTTTTGTACACAGATTTTAGTAAAGCATTTGACCGTGTCGATATACCTATGCTTATATATAAATTGCAAAAAATGGGAATCCAGCCCAAACTCCTCAAATGGCTTAATTCATACCTAACCAACCGTGATCAAGTTGTAAGATTTAAAGGAAGCCAATCAACACCTATTCATACCACTTCAGGAGTCCCAAAAGGCTCACATCTAGGACCACTTTTATTCATTCTATTTGTAAATGACTTATCTTTTATTCTTAAGAAACTAAAATTTTTAATTTACGCTGACGACATGAAACTTTATTTAGAAATAAAAAATGCAGAGGACATCAACGCGTTTAAGAATGAAATATTGTTGTTCCATACTTGGTGTAACAAAAGTCTGCTACAACTGAATGTTAAAAAATATAACTTAATTACCTTCAGTCGAAAACGAAACATACCTAATATACAAATAACTTTAGGCAATCAGAATGAAGAGAAGTGTGATAGAGTTAGGGATTTAGGTGTTGTCCTAGACTCTAAACTTACGTTCATTGATCATTATAACACAATTATAAACAGAGCTAAAAACATGCTAGGATTTATTAAACGTTTTTGCTATGACTTTCATGACCCGTACACGATAAAAACACTATACATTGCTTATTTCAGGTCAATACTTGAATATTGTAGCATAGAGTGGTCTCCATTTACAATAACACACGAAGAAAGAATAGAGTCAGTACAAAAGCAATTTTTGTTATATGCACTAAGAAAACTAGGATGGACTGTATTTCCTTTACCATCGTATAAGGCTCGATGTATGCTTATCAATATTCAAACATTAAAAGAGCGTCGTGAACTCGCTATGGCGTCATTTATAAATAATATAGTCTCACAAAGAATTGATTCAATGGAAATTCTATCAAAATTAAACTTTAACATACCAACAAGGCATTTAAGACAGTTATTTGCAACAAATTATCATCGCACGAACTATGCAAAATATGGACCGATTAACCAAATGATGGCTAATTACAATATCCATTGCAATAGTATAGATTTTACAATGTCGAAAGAATAATTAAAACAATATTTCCGCGCGTGCTAGGTTTAAGTTAAGTTAAGTACTTATTGTAATTAAAACGGTCTACAACTGATTGATGACGACAAATAAATAAACTCTCCGATCGCTTAGGTACTGTCGTGGATTCGCGTTCGCTGTGTCCCCGGTGTCCCCCACCGATCCAAAACTTCCGGCTTGAGTAGTCATCTTCACTGCAATTAACTCACTCTTCAGCACTTCACACAGTTACGGCCAAAGTTCTGGGCCCATAACCTTTTGTAATAAAACAGGTCTGGATTATAGAAAGGTCTTGATTGTAGGAAATTTATCTAACCCTACTGACCACGGACTATTCGATCTGGGTATAATTTCAGAATTTAAAGTTCACATATGGTACGTTTTGAAACTTTGGTAGTTTTTTGCAACAACTTACAATTTTTTGAGAAAACTGATTTTGCAATTCAAGATATTTTTCAATGTTTTGGCTAATATTTCGCGTTTTATGTCCCAAAACTGTGATAACCCTTACAAAACAAACGCAAATTATTAGATTCAACACATACATGGTATCTTAAATAATATATATGACGAATATATGAAAATTCGTTCCAAAACCTAAATTTCAATAAAATTTTACAAAATTAATTACAACCTTTTTATTTGAAGACATAGAACTTTCAAATTTTCTTATTCTTTTATATTCTGCAACTTTACCGAAAACATCAAACCTATAGAAGGCAAAATAAAAAAGTTAGTATCGCAGCGCCACTCTAACAGTGAAAATTGGAACTAATTTTAATTACCAAATTGTGGCGCAGATAAAACTGAGCAACAATACTGAAGCAATCACCGCGGTAAAAGGGAAGTTAGAGGTTTTGTCTTGCTAATTTCGGCTCCTGGCCCAGTGTGCATCGTTTTTTTCGTCAAGACTTGCTGTGAATATAGAGATTTCCAGTACCAAATGCCTACTGAAAGTGGTCGCTATCATTCGGAAGAGGATATGGTACTGTAGCTGGATCTGGCATCGGCCTACTGCGCCAAACGGTCATTGAAAGAGATGCACCGCCTGAGCGGTATTTTTTTCGTAGTGGATTTACCAGCTCCTTTTGATAACTGTCTGTTTTGTTTTCAAAGTAAACGTAATCTCAATTCGAGTGATATATACGGCTTTCATGAGTTCGGCCAAGTTTTTTGTTACTTTTTAGGATTCTTGTTATATATTTATAATCATATTGATCTCACCAATGACCACTCCCAAAATAACAATTTCTTGTTCATTCGTTAAAGTGAAAATTTTCGACGTTGATTGGTAATTATTTGTATGCCCACGTGTCAAAATAAACGCAAAAGTTAACGTTGCTCAACGGCCCGTTAAATATGCAACCAACATATCAAAACTCTGTATACCACGCGATGAGTGCATCTGAAATTATGAGCCAATCTCGCACGCGTGTCATCCAACACGGCTTCGTTCGTTGCCGTTTTTTAAGATTGCACTGGTTTTCTTTTTATTATAAATATTATTTTTTTCACTCCATACTTTGCCAATAAACAAAATGGACAATAAGGCGACTCAACGAACATCAAGACTGCTAATAATCACCAATTCACATGTGACAAAGCAGAATTGGCACTCTAAGTTTATGATTCATGTCCGAGTGGCACAATATACTAGCACTAACAAACAAAACTAAGCTAATAGAGCAGTTTCAGGTGAAATTTTCCATAATGTCGAAATTTGACACGAACCGCTTGAATTTGGATGAAATCTCGCAAACATACTCAGTGTAACAGAATACGTATTTTGACATAAGGATATATTGTTGGACTCAAAAGTAACTTTTGAGAAGGGCTTATGTGTTTTTGAAACAACAGCTTTAGGAAAATAGTAACTCGGAAATCGTTCGTTTAAGAGAAACAGTGTCTTAGAAGGAATGGTAGCGAATCAAAAGTTCTATAAATAAAAATACACACTGAAAAAAAGACTGCGCCTTTGCAAATCAGTTTGGCAATGTAAACGCAAATCTTTAACGAAGTATTTAAAGGTACTTTACATATCATGTCAACAAACTTTTGAATCATTGTTTCGGTTAAAATACGTTTTCCGGATGAACATTTTCTATTGCTGTTGGGAAACGGTCTACAACATCTCAGCAATCTTTCAAATTCCATTTTCGTTTTCCTTTCTTCTTTTACAAACTGAGGTTCACAAAATGATTCTTGATTGTGGAAGTGAAGCAATTTAAATAGAGCCATACATTAGTTAAAATGACATAATTGTACATACCAACAGGGAGCGGCAGAAAATAATGCAAAAATGTTCAAACTTGAGTATTGGGTTAATTCGTGTAGCTAGTGACTAATTTCTGTCTAAAGTGTATTTGTTTATGTTTACTTTCAAGTGCTGCATCCAAACATTCTATTTGTTTTATTGTAAATTCATCAAAATGTTCGCGAAAGAAGTGATCACCAGTTTGTTGCTCGACCAGAAGAAGCGGAAAGTGATCACGCACGCCGAACGTGATCAAATCGGTCCGTACAAAAATTGCTCGCAACCCGGTGCGTTTCATAAGAAACGCAAAGGAACTTGCAAAGGAAGCCAATATTTCGGAGAAGCATCAAAGAAGACCTGCATGCATCTTCCAGAGCCAGAATGAAACGCCACTTGATTACGGACTTGGTCAAGGAACTACGAGTGACTCGTTCCAAGAGATTGCTATCCTTGGTGAAGATGAAAAAAATGATAATCCTGTTCTCCGACGAAAAGCTTTTCAGCATCGATGCTATGGCCAACAGCCGCATGGACCGATGCATTTCACCGCAGAAAATGGAGAACGTTCCGGAGAAAGTGAAATTCAAATTCAAACCAAACATCCGGCTGGTGTCATGATGTTTGGCTTGGTGGCGTCCAACGGTTTGAAAATGCCGCCTGTTTTCATTGATGCTGGAGTTAAATCAATACCGAAGTGTACATCGGTATTTTAAAGGACCAAGTGCTTCCCTGGGTGAAGGCAAACTTCTCCGAGGACCAAAGCGTTGTCCTACAGCAGGATGGAGCGCCGTGACACAAGGCCAATCGAACCCAACAACGGTTGAACGATAACATGAAGTTTTGACCGAAGGATTTGTGGCCCCCTAGCAGTTCAGATCTTAATCCGTTGGATTATTATATGTCGAAGCACGAGCCTGCAAAACATCACACCATAGTGTGAAAACCCTGAAGTCAACCATAACATGCACATGGCAGTCAATGTCGGAGGGCTCTGGCGTCGGCTCGAGGATGTTATTAATAAAAATGGAGGACACATTGAATAAATTTGTTTAAAAGGACTTTATAAAGATAACTGCATATTCGTGATATTATTGCTTGAATTAGTTGAAAATGGGATTTGAATGAAATAGTACAAATTTTCGCATTATTTTCTGCCGCACCCTGTACAAAAATATTATTAGTGACAAAGTCAAACTACCACAATGTTCTATACCATGAATATTTCGTTTGACGGCATCGTGAGTAGCTGTTATACGTAAAACCACTTGGGAAACATTACGAAATGATCAGTAAAAGTACCCAATAGAGATAGTAACGTATTAGTAGTCAAATTGCAATCATGTTCCTCTACTGTTGATTAAAACCCGCAGAATTACAAAATTTCTTATGAAATTGACGTGAAATCCGCCAATAAAATCAATAATGTTAAAGTAATCTCCTATAAATTTCAAACTTCTAGTCCAATCATGTGAAAGCCAAAGAAAAATAATGGGACAAACATAGAATATAAATTTTTGTTGAAACAAACATAGTGTTGGTGATGGTCCATCTCTAATAACTAATGAAAAGGGCGTAATTCTTAAGATTTTAGCTTCTCATGCAATTAAATTCAAAATATTTCGAAATCGATTGTCATTAGGGAGATCATTAATATGCACATTTCGATTAGAGATTTGATGTCAAATCATATTTTGGCACGGAGAAGAACTTTTGATAAACATAAATTAATTGTATGTACATCCTCCAAAAGTTGCTATTAGGAAATTTTTTTTAACAATATTTTGTCTAGGTTGTTCTTACCTCTTAAGCAATGTTTTTTTTTCAAAATTAAAAAAAATATGAAATGTGCGTGGTTTGAGAATATGAATTATAAGTTAATTATTATGTTTAAGTAAAAAAAAAATTTCAGTGTGTATTTATTGTTCTGTAAATTTTGATTCCTTACAATTTCTTCTCAGACCTTTTATCTCTAAAACGAACGATTTCCGGGCTACTGTTTTCCTAAAAAAGCACATAAGCCCTTTTCAAAAGTTACTCTCGTATAAAAAAAGACCGTTTCTCATGGCAAAACACATATACTGTTATTCCGAACACGTTTGAATGCCAAATTTAACATACTAAAGTTTTGTCATTTATTGATTTGGCGTCAAACCGCTCAATCAACTTTTCCTCCAGATGCGGGAGCAAGGACAAAAACGCAAAAAGTGGGAAAACTACCGACCATCGGGACAGTGTTAACATTCACTAAGTCTTACACAAAGACAGATTTTTGATTTCACTGATTTCATGATTTCATGAATTATGAATTACTGTTAATTTTTTTTCACGAAAACGGTGCACGGAACACATCAGTTTTAAAAACACGGCTTGTTGCGATCAATACTTCAGTCAGTACTGACCCAAAAGACATCGCTAAAGTGATCAAAATAAATGGTTCAGCGATCTTGGATATCATGAGTCCACAACATTTTCCTGATCTTAACCATATCGAAAAACTGTGGGTTGCCTGAAAAGTCCCTTCAATATCAAACACGAAATCATTTGTTTTTGTCGAATTCGGTTTTATTTCTCTACAAAATCTCCATTTAGGTCGATACAGCGAGTTCAGCGATTTTTTAATTTTGTTTATCCTTTCCGAATAGTACTTCCTCGGAAGTCCTTCAAAATAGCCACCGGTTTCAGCTATGAGCTCATCATTTGAGTAAAATCGCTTACCAATGAACCATCTCTGCAGGTTTGGGAACAAATAGAAGTCACTGGGGGCCAAGTTTGGCGAATACGGTGGATAGGAAACTAATTTATACCGAATTTTATTCAATTTTAAGGATTGAGCAATTGAGGATAAATGAGCAGGCGCATTCTCGTGATGATAGAGCACACCTTTTCTCTGTAAATGATGCCGTTTTTTCTGGACTGCATCCTCCAAACGATACAATAACGCTACATAGTATGCGCCTGTTATGGTTTTACCTTTTTCAAGATAGTCGATGAATATTACACCTTGCGCATCCCAAAACACGGAGGCCATAACCTTTCCCGCCGATTGTTGCGTTTCCGAGCGCTTCGGAGCTCTTTCGCCCGGTGAAACCCACTGTTTTGCCTGCTACGATAACTCCGGTGTGTAGTAATGGATCCAAGTTTCAGCCATCGAGTCGACGCACAAACTCCTTCGGATTGCGTGTAAATTTGCTCAAATTCTCCTGAGAGGTTGTTTAACACGAGTGCGTTTTTGTTCCATTGTAGCAAACGTGGCACCCATTGCGCGCAGAGCTTCTTCAAACCCAAAACGGAATGCATGATGTTGCCAACTCGGTCCATTGAAATGTCTAAAGCACTATATCTATATCATGATTTTTATCAACGTGCTCTGTTGTAGTGACCACATTTGGGCGTCCAGAACGCGGTGCGTCAACGATGCTCGTACGGCCACAACGAAAATCAGCAAACAACTTATGAATCGTTTGAATCGACGGAGAAGAGTCTGGAAAATACTTATCCAGCTTGGCTTTGGTTTCGGCACCCGTTTTCTTGCGTAGAAAATAGTATTTTATCAAAACTCCAAACTCGGACTTTTCCATTTAAAAAAAAACTTGCTAATCGGTCTCTTCTCACTGTTGTCACTAATGAATCCATGAAAAAAAATGACTGCGTAGACAGCCGTCATTCTAGAAGTGAAGCTGTATAGAAAATGGTTCACATTGGCAATTAAAAACGCTAACTGTAGGAAATTAAAGGGATTTTTCAGGCAGCCTAGTAGTGTATCAAAGAATTAACCACGTGGGAGTTAAGAATACTTATTAACTATTGAAAGCAGAATTTAATCTGAAGATGCAAAGTTGTTTCATTTTGTCCAGAATAAAATAAATTATTTTGTTCTTCTATATTGTTAATGAACTTTATTTTCCGTGTCCCTTATTTTTGTTCGAATGTATCAAAAATAAGTTTGTTGTTGAACGCATAATATGCTTTTTCCCAGATTTACCATTCATAGATCTACAATGATCAATTCCTTGGTACTCATGTGCAGGTTACAAATGTTTTGTCCAATACTGTATACATAAGTTGTTTTCTTTCCTATCCGAAACGATGTACGTTGTCGGCTTAGCGTGCTGGCAAGCCGACAATCGCACATCATTCAGATAGGGAAAACAACATGTATACAGTATTAGACAAAACATTGTAACCTACGCATGAAATGCAAGAAATTGTCATTAATAGATCTATGAATGGCAAATCTGGGAAAAGCATATTATACGTTGTACAACAAACTTATTTTGTGCATTCGAACTATAAGGACGCAGAAAATAGGGATTCACAACAATATAGAAGAACAAAGATAATTTATTCTGAACCGTAACTTTACGTCTTCAGATGGTGCTCAATAGTTAATGTGTTAATTCTTTTGATACGCTACTGGAAGCTGCTGAAAATCCCTTTGAGCGATTGGCGTTTTTAATTGCCAGTAATGACCATTTTCTATGGCTTCGCTTCAGAATGACGGCTGTCTACGCATCCTTTTTTCATGGATTCATTGAGCAGCGTGGAAAGTTGACAACTGGATTTTTTAGATGGAAGAGTCAGTTTGGGTTTTGATAAATGCTATTTTCTACGCCAACGGAATTATAAGACAAACTGAAGCTGGATAGTATTTTCCAGACTCTTCTCCATCATTCAAACGATTCATAAATTGTTGCTGATTTTCGTTATGACCGCTGTATCGTTGACACCGTTCTGGTATGTAGTCGCTACAACAGAGCACGTTGTCGTCATGATACTAGATAGTGCTGGAACATTTCAATGGACCAGTTAACAGCATCTGCATTCAGACACGGGACTGAAATGCGCTGTAAGAACCAGCGTACTACAATGGAACAAAACGCATATGTTACAACCTCTCCGGGAGAACTGAGCAAATTCACGCGGAAATCGAAGGAACTGACCGTCGACGATGGCGAAACTGGATCCATACCCCACGCACCGTTATCGTAGCGAGCAAAACAATGGTTTCGCCGGACGAAAACCGAAGCCTCGAGCTGCAACAATGAAGAATTATAACGCGTTAAGGTATCGACTATCTTGAAAAGTAAAACCATAACGAACGCATACTATGTAGCGTGTGTATGGAGGATGATCCAGAAAAACGGCGAAAAGTGTCATCTCATCACGAGAATGCATATATCATTTATCTCAATTGCTCAATCCTTAAGAGATGAATGAAATTCGGTATCAGTGTGCCTCCACCGTATTCATGAAGCAATACAATGACTTCTATTTGTTCCCGGAAACCTGAAGAGATGGCTCGCGAAACCAGCGATTTACTCAGATGATGAGCTCATGAGCAATTGGCTATTTTGTGAAAGTATACTATTCAGAGAGATAAACAAGGTAAAGATCATCGCTGAAATAACATCGACACAAATGGAGATTTTATGAAATAAAACCGAATTCGGCAAGGAAATGATTTCGTGTTTGATATTGGACTTTTCGGAAACGGCCCGCAGTTTTTCGATTGGAGTTAGATCTATTGTGGAACCATGACAAGATCGCTGAACCGATATTTGTCCTTTAGCGATGTCTTTAGTCAGTACTGACTAAGTATTGATCGCAAGCAAGCCGTATTTACAAACTGACGTATTCAATGCCACCATTTTCATGAAAAAAATTGGCAATGAATATAATTCATGAAATCATGAAATCAGTAATCAAAGAAATCTGTCTTTGTAGCAAGACTTAGTGAATGTTAACTGTCCCCTGTTTCCCCTTTTGCGTTTTTGTCCTTTGCTCCGCCATCTGGAGGAAAGTTGAGCAGTTTGACGCCGTCAATAGATGACAAGGCTTTAGTATGTTAAATTTGGCATTCAAACGTATTCAGAATAACAGTAGCAATAATGTTTTGCCATGAGAAAACAGTCTTTGCAGGTAACTTTGAAAGGAAAACATGTCTTTTTAGAGCAATGTGAAATCGTTCGTTTTAGAGATAGGAGTCGGATAAGTATGGGAATCAAATTTACAGAACAACTCAAATGCACTGAAATTTTTACTTAAACATAAATAATTAACTTATAATTCATATTCTCAAACCGCACATTTCATATTTTACAATTTTGAAAAACATTGCTTAAGAGGTAAGAACAACCTAGACAAAATGTGTTAAAAAAAAATTTCTAATAACAACTTGGAGGATATTTTTTGCCACAATTAATTTATGTTTATCAAAGTTCTTCTCAATGCCAAATATGATTTGACATCAAATCTACAATCAGCTCTTCTCAATGATCTCCTAATGACAATCGATTTCGAAATATTTTAATTTAATTGCATGAAGCTAAATGCCAAAATTTCGCCCTCATTAGTTATTGAGATGGACCATCACCAACATATGTTCGATTTCAGCAAAATTTATATTCTATGTTTGTCCCATTATTTTCTTTGGCTTCACGTTCAGTTGAAATTTATAGGAAGTGCCCAACATTGTGCAATTTATTGGCGGGTGTCCGTCAATTTCATGAAATTCTGCGAATTTCCCTTAATCAACAGTAGAGGAACATGATTGCAATTTGACTACTAATACGTTACTATCTCTATTAAGATACTTACTGTCCTTTCGTAATGTCAAATGTTTACATATAGCAGCTATACGACAAATCAAACGAAGATATTCATGGTATAGAACATGTCATAATAATATTTTGTACCTGTGCCTTCTGTAATGGAATTTAATATATTTCATTCAAATCCCATTTTCAACTAGTGAAACGATAATACTTGGAAATATGCAGTTATCTTTATAGAGTCCTTTAAACAAATTTATTCCCGTGTAATCCTCCATTTAGTAATAAATCCTCGAGCCGACGCCGGAAACCCTCCGACATTGACTGCCGTATATGATGGTGACTCGGGGATTTTTCACGCTGTAATGATGACTGCAGGCTCGTCTTCGGCCTCTCTTCATCCGGCGGATTAAGATCTGAACTGCTGGGAGCCACCGTCCTTCGGTCAAGCTCGTATTATCATTCGGCAATTGTTGGGGCTTCGGTGGCCGCTGTGTCACGGCATCTCCATCTAGCAGCAAGGTGGCAGCAGTCCTCAGATGCCTTCGCCGGAGAGAAACGCGGTCGCTGAAATATGATGTAACACTTCGTATTGACAGCTCCAGCATCAATGAGCAAGACGGCGACCCTAGACCGTTGGACTTTTCCGCAAAATGAAACATCATGACACCAATCAGATATTTAGTTTTGAACGAATTCCTTTCTCGAGACATTCTCCATTTTCTGCGGTGAAATCATCGGTCCATGCGGCGTATTGGCTGTAGCATCGATGCTGGCTTTTCGTCGAAGAACAGATTATCATTTTTCATCTGCCGTTATAGCAATCTCTTGGAACGTCACTCGTAGTTTCACTGACCAGTCAGCAATCAAGTGGCCGCTACATTCTGGCTCTGGAAGATGCATGCAGATGTCTTCTTTGATGCTTCTCCAGAATGGCTTCCTTCTGATTACCCCATTCTTATGAAACGCGCCGAAGGTACGAGCAATTTACCGGACCGATTTGATCGCGTTCGGCGTGTGATCACTCCTTTCTTCTGGTCGAGCAAACTAGTGATCACTTCTTTCATGGTATTTGATGGAGTACAATAAAACAGATAGAATGACACAGATGCCTTGAAATGAGCAGCAAACAAATACACTTTAGACAGGGAGAATCACTAGCTACACGAATTAACCCAATCTCAGACATTTTGCATTATTCTGCCGCTCCCTGTTGTAATACAATTATGTCATTTAACAATGTATATGTAACAAATTGCTTCCTTCCGCAATCAGAATCATTTGTGAACCTCGATTTAACAAGAGGAAACGAAAATGGAGATTTGAAGTGCTGGATATTATGAGACCGTTTCCCTGTACTGAGCAATAGAAGATGTTCATCCGAAGCATATTTTGGCAATTAATGATTCAAGCATGATATGAGAATACTGAAATACTTCGTTGAAATTTGCGTTTGCATTTGCCAGACTGATTTGCAAGTACTGATCTTTCAGTGTGTATTTTATTTATGGGGTTTGATTATACCATTCTCTGAGACGCTGTTTCTGTAGGCAGACGATTTCAGTACTCTGAGCTGTTGTTTCAGGCACATGAAGCCCTTCCTCAAAGTTGCTGATCAAGCAATATATCGCGTAATCAAGATGCGTATTCTGTTGCACTGGTATGTTGCAGTTCATCAGACGGTTCGTGTCAATTTTCGACGTGCCTTTCATATAATTTCTTCTATTAGTGAATGCTAGTATGTGTGCCGCTCAGACATGGTGGCTTAGGTGCCAGTTCTGCATGTAGTGTGATTATTGGCAGTCTTGATGTTCGTTGAGTCGCCTTGTGTCCATTTTGTTTATTGGCAAGTATAGACAAAAGATATTATTTATGACCGAGAGGCCAGTGCAATCTTAAAGGAGCGGCGGATTTTGGAAAGGCCTTCGTAAATGTGGATGGCTGTTGTATAATCGCGTAAATGCTCTGAAGTTTTGATATGATGAATTTGCGGTAACGGGCCGTTGAGCAACATTTGCGTTATTTTTGTTGCGTGGCAGATAATTACTGATCAACGTGAAAATTTTCAAAGCAACAGATGGATTTTTTTTGGGGTGGTCGTGGATCAATATGATGCTAGATATATGAGCAAGTCATGTGGCAAATATTGTGAGTCATGAAACCGACATATCATGATTGAGATACGTTGCTGAAACAGGAGCAGACGATTATCAAAGGGCTAATAGATCCCTTTACTGAAAATGCCGCTCTGACGGTGCATCCTCTCGATGACCGTTTGTGGATCAACTGCAGTACCATCTTCCGGAATGATGGCGACCGCTTCGTGGGCATTTGGTACTGGAATCTCTATATTCACGGCCGTCTTGACGAAAGGAAGCGATGCGCACTGGACCGGGCTGGACAAGGCCTACAACCAGCGCACCGCGTGATGCTTCGTGTGCTCGGTTTTAATGCCATGCAGTTTGGTAATTAGATGGTTCGATTTTCGCTGTTATACTAACATTTTGCAGCTCTGCAGGTTGATGTTTTCGACAAAGGTGCAGAATATAAAGAATGAAAATTTGAAAGTTCTATGTCTTGAAATAAAGGTGTAATAATTTTGTAAAGATTTTATTGAAATTTGGGATTTTGGAACGAATTTTCCTTATATTCGTCATATATATTTTAAGATACCATGTATATGTTGAATCAATATTTGCGTAATATTTAATGAGGTATCACGAGATTTTAAGGACAAACGCGAATATTAGCTTGAATTGCAAAATCAATTTTCTCGAAAATTATGAAATTGTGCAGGCTTACCGAAGTTTCAAGACATTACCATATCAATGAACTTTAAATTCTGAGAATTACTACCCGAGATCAGTAGTCGTGTCAGTAGGAATTAGACTTCAAATTTCTGCAATCCAAGACCTTTCTATAATCAGACATATTTTAATTACAAAGGTGTAAGATTTGGCCGTAACTGTATGAGTATGCTGAAGCGTGAGTTAATTGCAGTGAATGACTACTCAAGCCGGAAATTCTGGATCAGTGAGACGCAGCGTTACTGAATATCTGACATCTAGCGATCGGAGAACATTTGTCGTCGTATCGGTGTAGATACCGTTTTGAGTACAGTAAATTAGCAACCTTAGGCCTAGCGCGTATGATATTGTTTTAATTGACTAGGCGATAGCCGTCTATACTTTATTGCGATGGATATTGTAATTAGCCATCATTTGGCGCACTCGGTCCATATTTTGCCGTAGTTCGTGCGATGATGAATTTGTTGCAGAGCAACTGTCGATATGTAAATGCCTTGTTGGCTATCGTTAAAGTTTGGGTACGAATGGAATTTCCATTGAATCAATTCTTTTGTGAGACTATATGTATTCATAGATGACGCCGTAGCGAGTTCACGGCGCTCTTAACAATGTTTGAATATTGATGAAGCGTACATCGAGCCTGCTATACGATGGTAAAGGAAATACAGTCCGTCCTAGTTTTCTTAGGCGCATATAACAAGAGGTGCTTTTTGTACTGACTCTGATGCTTTCTTCGTGTGTTATTGTAGATGGAGACCACTTCGTGCAACAGATATTCAGAGTATTGACCTGAAATGAAAGCAATGCATGAGTGTTTTTGGTATCGTGCATTGGTCATGAAAGTCATAGCTCAAGAGCAGACTAATAAATCTCTGGCATGTATTTTAGCTCTGATTTATAATTGTGTTATAATGATCAATGAACTTGTGGGATTTAGAGTTCTAGGACAACACCTAGATCCCTAACTCTATCACGCTTCTCTATCATTCTGATTGCCTAAGAGATATTTGTATATTAGGCAATGTTTTCGCTTTCGACTGAAGGCAATTAAGCTACATTTTTTAACATTCAGTTGTAGCAGACTTTTGATTGCACCATGGAGCAATGTCTTCATTCTTAAACGCGTTGATGATCCTCTGCATTTTTTATTTCTAGACAAAAGTTTCATGTCGTCAGCGTAAATTAAAAAAAGTCTGGATTTCTTAAGAATAAAGATAAAGTCATTTACAAGAATAGAATGAATAAAAGTGGATCCTAGATGTGAGCCTACGGGACTCCTGCAAGTTGGTTATGGGAATCGGTGTTGATTGAGGCTTCCTTACGTCTTGCAACTTGATCGCGGCTAGTTAGGTATGAATTAGAGCCATTTTGAGGAGTTTGGAAGCTGGATTCTCATTTTTTGCAATTTATATGTATAAAGATAGGTGAATATCGACGCGGTCAAATGCTTTACTAGAATCTGTGTACAAAACCTCACATGGTTTCCCTGATATCCATTTAGCTTCCAGAGAATAATTAACGAGATTCTAGTAGATTTGATGGTTGATCGCAATCGACCTACACAAAACCCATGCTGGTTGGGCAGATTATTCTATTTTGGTTTGCTAGTTAGACAATTTTCATTCACAGTTGCAACTCAAAGAAACACTGGAATGCAACTGATCAGGCCTACCCCCGATAATTACGAGATATCAGATTTTTTGCCAGACTTAAAGATAGGCACTAGAAACGAGGCTCTTCCATAATTTTGGAAGCCTCGGATTCCAGTGACATGTTAGAGAAGCCAAGGCAATGGAGAAGCAAGTCGGCTGCTAAAGATCTTCATGAAACAAAAGGAGGAACTCCATCCGGTCCCGAGCCTTTCGTGCACCCACTGTTTCAGCTCCTTCTAAGATTTCATGCACATAGATCTGATTCACGCTTATGTCACTGGAGATATTCAGATACAACCCAAAGTGTTGCCGATCACGATCTGCTTCTGAGTATGTTGTGTATGTTTCTTGAAAAACTTGACGGCAAGCTCGATTGCATATTTCTTCTGTATTATTACTTTCATTATTGTCCAGATACAAACGGGATGGAAGATTGTCTGATTTTAATTTTGTATTCACGTAATTAAAAAAAGTTTTTTGGGCAACATTTAATTTCACGTTCAATTTTTTGAGTCCTCTTCCTCAGATGCGGCATTCATGAAAGCCAAGTTAGGTTATCGCAAATGTTCAGATGGCTTTCTAAATTAACGGAACTGTTATGTTTTTTGTAAATCTTATGCGCTTTTGTTTATGGTTTTGATTTTTAGTTTGTTTTATTGAACCAGGCTGGATCGCTTTGAGAATACTCTTCGATCTACGTCTTTTAGCTGGTACTTCTTCCTCTTGGATAACTGCAGGCAACTTAGTGTGGAACACTTCAGTTGCACTTTCAACATTGTCTTCATTCCTAAATACTGTTTGCCAATCAGTGGAGTTTAGTTCGCTTATGTTAGCATGATTAGCTGATTTCATAGTCAGGGCAACTTCCTCGGAGTCCGCAATCAGGCGACTCACTTTCTTGTGCAAAAGAGAATACTCTATTGCTGTGTGAAAGACTTCATTTCTCCATGTTGGAGTCAACGATTCACTAACACAGAAGTCATCGGAATGCTTGTCAGCAGAGGAAGTCTAGATAACATGAATTCTGTACGATTTTCCGCATGATTTATTTGATGAAGTCCTAGATCAGCAGATTTTGTCCAGATGGTATGGAATTAAGCGTCTCATTTTCCCCTACATATTGGAAGTGTAGGATACTTTCATTATCAACGTCGGCAATAAAAATCAACGTTGCAGCAGGTCAAAGTCACCATATATCCATGTATTTTTCTTCAGATAAACAAGACACAATTTCTTCGGCATTAGTAAAACTTATCATAATTTCTCTGACGGGCATTGTTTGGAGAAAGTACTACCGAAACATTCGATGTCTGAGTTTCATCTCTCACCTGCGCTTTGCCCATACGGTTGGCGCTGCTGGAGACTGAAACGTGTGGCGTTCTTGACAATAAATACTAGAAGATTGAGAAAACGTAACGCTATCCTGGGTATTTGCGATGAAAAATTACCCTCAGCCGAGAAAGAAATTGTATGCGGTGATGCCGCAAGAAGGCGATCAGTGGACGAGAACAAAATTAGGAGTGGTTATCCACGATACAGGAATGTCCATAAATTCAGTGTCACTCAGTAACGGAGGACAGAGGAGAGAGGTTTGGAAGAACGTGGCGATCCATACAAAAATTGAAGAGTCCATACAAAAACATCGTCAAGGGGGGAGAGGTTTCAAAAGTCAGTTTTTGCATGACATGATTAATGGACGTTCCCTACATCTCGGCATGGGGAAGGTTAATTACAGCTTGGCAATGGAACGCCAAAGATGCCAAGGCTGTTTGGGACAAACTGAAGGTCGCCTTCCAAGAAGACGGGATATATCGGAGGATTGAGTTGTTGCAGCGGCTCTCGTGGCTAACATGACGTGCGCATTCCCAAGGTTCGGTGAATCTGAGTGTGTTCAGAGCTCTGTTCAAGTTCAAGCAGTTCTGGACGGTTACCTGCAACGGACTGCAAGGTGTTAGTGCAGGCCGGAGAAGTATTTTCCAGCGGAGTCATGAAGGAAGACTCTACCGTCAGAGCAGCGGAAGCAGCATATCGCGTGCAACGAGTCTGGGACTGATCATATCACGCCACTGGTGCAGATTTCGAACGGTTTTTCAGTTGAAGAAGGTGGATGAAGTACAATCGCGTGGCGTGCATTCATGGAGGCATGCACGAGAATCATTTCCTTCCAGCAATGCAAGATCGATGTAGTTACTGGAGCTCGTGAAATCGGATTTGTGTAATGACCGTTCGGCATCGATCGTAGAGAGCCGATATTTTATCGCCTTTATTGATGACGCTTCAAGCAAGTTTTTTTATCTACACGTTGGAATCCAAGGATCAAATGAAAGAAGCTCACGAAGAGTTTAACAGCATGGCTGAGCGACAGATCCGGCAAAGTGGCTTGACAGTGGACATCGACGAGCAATACGTGGATGGAACCGCGAAAGCGAGTGCGACATCAAAAAACGTAATCCGTATAATCCGGAACAGAACGAAACCGTCGAATGCATGATCGAGCGGTAATGGAAAGTATAAGAAGTATGTTGAACGATGCTTCAAGCTACCGAAAGAATTTTAGGCCGGGATGGTGAATGCCGCCGTCTATCGCCAACCGTTGATCCAGCTGGGCGGCGTTGGACAGAATGACACCCGAAGAAGCGTGGACGGGCAGGGAAGCCATTCGTTGGACATTCGAAAATATTTGGTTCTGCAGCAATGGCACGCAGCTAATGCTGGCGACGTAAAAAGCTGGAATCGAAATCGAGATGGTGCATATTCCTAGGTTATGCAGAAGACACCAGAGGGACTCAGGTGGCATGATCCACATACCAGTGACGTCATCATCAGCCTCGGCATATTCATCATAGACGAAGGGTGCAGCGCTGGACTGGAGGCCATACCGAGCTTGAACTGGTCGAGTTTTGGAAATCGAGTTGGTTTGCTTTAGACAAGAAGAAGCGAATCATGATGTTGAAGCTATGAAGCAATGGAGCCAGAGGAACTAGATCAAGATATCAGCAATGTTGATAGTGTGAACTTTGATGATGCCGTTGACGATACTGCGCTTCCACCGCAACTAGATGGACCATTGCTGAAGAGCAAGAGTTCAGGCGCAGCGGTCGGGAGAACCATCCCGCAGCGCAAGTATTCAGGAATACATTTCTTATAGTTCTGTTACATGGCCAAAACACTTGCCCAGATTCTGACAAGCACGATGACGATTTTGATGAAGCCTACTCCCCGGTTGTGCGGATATTCGACGATTCGATTTTTGATGGCGCTAGCAGATAAGCACGCGGATTTGCGGATCGATAAAACCGCATCCATTTCACGGCGTGATCTCCAGAGCGAGCTTGGCGGTGAAACGATGACTTGCGTACCTGCCAGAAGGATTCGCAAGCGAGCCGGTCAAGGTTTGCAGATTGAGAAAGGCGCTGTACGGCCTGAAGCAGTCCAGCAGGGTCTGGAACAAACACTTGCGGCGCTCCGCGAATTTGGTCTGGAGCAGTCAAAAACAGATACGTGCCTGTATTTCAATCTATTCGGAGGAAAGATGTTGTTCGTTACAATTTATGTTGACGACTTCGTCATATTCACCAACTGTCGGAAGATGAAGAAGAAATGTGAAAAGTACTTATGCAGCCGCTTCTAGATGAGGGACATCGGGGAAGCAAAGTTCCTGTCTTGGCCTTCGAATCTTGCGTAACATGGAACGTGAAGAACTAACGTTGGACCAGGATAAATATGGCGAGGAACTGTTGAGAAGTATCAGATGAAGAATTGCCAACCAGTATCTACACCATTCAAGCTAAGCGAGCGATTGGACAAGTCAATGTGGCTGATTTCAACAAAATAACAGGAAGAAATGACCATGGTTCCCTACAAAGAAGCAGTTGGAAGCTTGCTTTATTTGGCCCAGGCAACTCGACCAGATATTTCCTTCGCAGCAATCGCAGTCAGCCAGTATTGTATCAATCCGGGACAAAGGCACTGGGATGCGGTCAAACGAATCTTACGGTACCTCAAAGGACTACCGGTAACCGGCTGGTGTACAAGATTATTTCTCAAGAAAAACATGTAAAGAAAAAACGATGTCTCAGAAACACAAAGAATCCAGTCTGGTACAACAGACATATAAAAAATCTTTAAAACCAAAAACAAAAACTAAGGACAAAGGAAGATTTAGCAAATCTGAAATTAAGTCTTGCTCAGAGAACTTCTTTGATTACGTAAAAACTAAATTGAAATCAGACAACTTTGCTTCAATATGGCAACTTGACGAAAATGTCTGAGATAGATCAGAAAAAAATGTGATCTCTTTGTGAATTTTTTTTTCAAAAAATATATACGACATTATTCAGAAAATGATTGTGACCGCGGTCATTTTGCTTTCTCAAGAATTTTCAAGCGATATTTATCTTAAATCAAATAGGACTGATGTCAGATTTGAAAAATCTTTAAAGAGAACATCAATAGATAATGGCCATGAGAAGCTCTACATACAGACTTTAGCAAAGCATTTGATCGCATTGATATACCAATTTTGCTCTTTTAAACGCCAAAAAATAGGAATTGAGTCAAGACTTATAACATGGCTTAAATAATATTCAAGAAAACGCCAACAAATAAGAAAACTCAACGGAAAGAAATCAAATCCTATTCAAGTCACATCAGGTGTCCCCAAGGCTCTCATTTGGGACCACTGCTTTTCATTCCAGATGTAAACGATATTTCCATCATTCTGAAAACAACAAAAGTGCTTGTGTATGCTACCGAAATGAAACTAGGAATTTATTCATAACGAATCATTATTGGACGAACTATGCCAAATATGGGTCAATTAATCAAATTAGCGGCACATATAATCAACACTGCGAAACTATTGACCAAACTATGTCGAGGCACAACTTGAGGAAATATTTCAACGCCTTACGAAATAACACAAACTAATAAAATTTTATGAAAGCACATAATCTTTTTTTTCTAATCTGAGTGTACCTACTATAGCATAAACAAATTGAAAAAAGGAAGAAAACTTATATGATAATGTAATAGTCTACGTTAGTTTGACGAAATAAATAAATAAATACATAGCAGAAGAAGAAAAGTGGATCGAACACAAAAACAGTAATTTACGAAAACCCGAGAAGAAGAAATAGTACATATAAAATATGAGAGGGAGGAGAAAGTTACGAGAAATAGCGGCTCAACAATAAAATGAAGAAAAAGAAGTGCATTGGAAGGTAAAAATGGACATGAAAAAAAACTGTTACCAAACAAAACAAAAGAAGTTGAAAGAAGAGACAAGAAAAGTGGAGGTTATCAGCAAGAAGAACAAACAGACAAAAAGCATAAACCGAGAAACAAGAGAAGAAACTGGAGAAAAGTAAATCAGAAGACACGGATATTACTGAAGAAGATGGGTAGAAGAAGTAAAGTAAAAAATGGGAAAAAGGAAGCGGATACGACCCTACAAGCTCTTATCAAACAACTTTTAACAGGTGACCCAATGTACAGTAAGTAAAAATGGACACAAAATCCCATTAATTTAGACATCGCAGAGTAGGAGTCCTGAAAACTAGCTTATCTTATGGGAAAAATACAGGGAATCAAATGATGTTGGCCTCATTCAGAGTTGGCGGCAGTAAGCGTCCCATTTCGCCCATTTCTCCCCTCATTATGGATGCAAACTAGAATTATTACCCAAAAATTCATCTCGGTGTTACTATATTGAATCCAAGTGCACTGAAAATTTGCAGAAATAGCTGGAGAGCTGAAGGGAATAAATTTTACTTTGATCGGATGCAGGTCCATTTTACCCGACTTCCCCTCATACATGCATAAACTCATATACCATGCGGTTCTTAAGATTGCCGCCAGTAATATTACTCTCACTTGCATTGTACTTCTGTTAAAATTTCCGGAAACCATTTACTGAGGTCAACCCTAAACGAGACCATAACCATTTGATTCTCCGGATATTTTTACATAAAGGTTGTACGGAATCAAATTGCACCGCTTTTAAATGGCTGTGACTTTTTACCCGTTGCGCATTTTCTATTGAAATTGTGGGTGGAATTAGTTTACGCTGTATTTGTGTATTTGCAATGCGTATTTGTTTACGCTGTGAAAGTTTCACTAGCAGATGTGCAATCGTTGCGACGATGGAGTCGGAAGAACAGCAGCGGCGCAAAGAAATTTTGCGCACGTACTTCAAAATCCGGATCTTTCTCATCGTGCCATTAGCAGGAAGCTGGCCAAAATGGATCTCCGTATAGTGTTAAGGATCACAAGGTAGTTCAAGCTTTCAAGAGAAATCCCAACAGTTCAGTTCGAGATGTGGCGAAGAAACTGAATCTAACCAAAACTTTCGTGCATGATGCGAAAAATGTGAAGGACTACATACGCACAAAGTCCTAAAGGCGACTAATCGCGATGGAAAGCGGAGCGCCCCATTCGTGACAACTGGAACGTTCAATGGGCAGGTGTACCTAAAAGAATGCCTTCATAAGCTTCTACTTCCTCTTCTGAGGTCACACGATTGTCCTACGATTTGCTGGCCGGATTCAGCATCGTGCCATAACTCCTAAGAGGTTTTGGAGTGGTACAAGGCTAAGGTCAATTTCTGTGCCGAAGCATATCAAGCTCCCCGTATGTCTTCAGAACTGCGGCCAACTGAAGAGTACTGGGCCATCATAAAGCAGGCACTTCGGAAGCATACTAAGGAAGTGAAAACGGAGGAAGATATGAAAAATGCATTGCCACGCAAAAAGTTGATCCAAATGTTGTACAAGACCTTATGAGTAGTGTAAAGAAGAAGGTTCATGCATTTGGATATGGAATTGAAATTGAATAAAACAAACATGGGAAATATTAATAACATGTTTTATTTTTCTCTGTGAAAGTTTGAAGATGATTGGGTGAATGGGCGAATTTTGCTGAATATTTGTGTGTGTGTGTCGCAATTTGATTCCGTACACCCTTTAAATAACGTGCAATTGAGAGTAATATTACTGGCACCAACCTTCAGAAACCGCATGGTATATGTGTTTATGATGTAAAATTTGGTTTTTATCCGGTAAATTATTGAGATTTTATAGTAAAGCTTCTATAAAGCAACAATTTCGTGTTTACCCTTTAGTGGGCGTGATTTTTCCTTTCCATTGGTTAAGCCTCACTTAAGCCCTGTGTGATTCTTGTGTGATTCATTTTTTTAATTTGCAAATAGAGTTGAGTATGTTCATACAGTATATTGACATTGAAAAGCAATAATATATGCTGGCTTGTTTCAAAAGATTCACAAACCAAACAAAGTTTTTACCATTTCATTCTACAGTGAATCAAAAACCTTTACAAGTCACATCAATAAAAAGCACTTGAAAGCCCCTAATAATTGATTAGAAAATAAATTCGAGTGTTATAATAAGATCAATTTCTTAACCATACTCT
>JASCZW010011344.1:0-32397 GCA_034211315.2 Aedes japonicus | reverse complement strand
AGTCATATTTGTGTTTTCTCAACCGAATGGCAACAAGTGTGCTACTAGAGGTATCACCAAAGCGCAGGGGAAAATGTTTCTACAAAAATTCGACATAAACCTCAGGTTCCGGCATTCTATCCTGGCCCGGTTGTTTTGAACACAATGTATGAAGTAGAGACTAAAGTTCCCTAAAGGGTAAAGATTGTCGGTTTCGCTGACGATATCACCCGTGATGTCTATGGAGAATCTATAGAAGAGGTGGACTAAACGGCCACGCACTCCATTGACTTAATAGAGGGATTGATGCGCTCCAGGAAACTAGTTCTAGTCCATCGTAAAACAGAGGTTTTTGAGATCAATGAGAGGAAATCGGAGCAACATGTGACAATGAGAGTAGGTAATTGCGCCCAAGAGGTAGTTAAAGTCGTGATCGATGACAAGCTGTTCTTTATAAGCCACGTCGACTACACCTCCTTGACTAACTAAATCGGCATTATCCCGCATGATATTGAATAGCTCGGCGGTGCAAGGGAGGAAGGGAAAGCTCCTGGTTGGTATCACTTTGTTCAAACTTGTGTATGGTGGGCCGGCGTGATTCACCGTGTTAAGTACTAAGTACCTAGGGTAAGCTGAATTGTACGATAATGCACCTGAGAGTTGCCAGAGCGTACCACATCAGTGCCAAACGATCTGCGTTCTAAGCGGGATGATACCCATTGGCATAATCATAAAATAGGTTGCATAGAGCTTCGATCAACGTATCACGAAAGGTATTCGGAAGACCACTAGAGTTGCGTCTATGGATGTGGTTGGGTTGGTGGACAAATTTCGGACCTATCTGAATGTGTCAATTGGTGCCTTGTTGAAGTTAACTTCCATTTGGCGCAGATCCTGTTAGAACATGGTTGCTTTAGTAGAGGTATGTGCATGGGAAGATGGGCACACCGAGTTCTCCATGTGTGCAGGGTGAGCTGACGCAGAACATGTGTTCTTCACATGTCTGTCTCTGTTTCTACGGCGCAGTAAACAGTATAATTACCGTGAACTGTTGGGACTCAACTACGGATAATCTTGTCCAGAGGATGTGCCAAGACCGGAAAGTACAGTGGCTTCTAGATTGCCCTCAAGTTCCAAGACAGATGGAACAGTGACCAGTGGCAGGTCAGAAGGGACTAGCTAACTATTAAAGTCCTTCATAGTTAGACTCAGTGGATGCTCAAGACACAATAGCCCCTCGTCGAAGTAATACCGAAAAGTAGTCCAGGGGTGAGGGAGGTTACCAAGACTAGAGGCACGGGAGGATATCTAGTTGATCGAGGGTTTGGCGCAATTCAACCCAACACCCTGAGTTCTTCAGGAATATTGGATTTCTTCGCACAAAAAAACAAACAGGTTTTCATCATCACCATCTTAATTCATTAGCAGTTTTTTCTGTAGACATCATAATACTGTTCATGGAAATTTGTTCATTGTTTCCCAGTTAGTGAGTAGACAGCATCAAATGATTAATTTACGCGTAAAATTTCCTTTCGTTCAATTGCAAGCCAAAGCAAGCGAGAACCATGAAATTATTTGCAATCTTACATACACATTGGCCTGATTTAGGTTATATCTGGCTTAAATTTACAGAAATGACCCGTTCATTCATGCCAAATCTAGCATTTTATGAATACATTAGATAACGCATGATAACATGTTCCTTTCAAACTGTGTATAAAATCATCAACCGGAAAACAGGGCACACAATTAATTTGTGTTCGAATGACACAAACTTACTCTTTAATTTAATGATGATGGTGATGATGATGACTCTTCATTTAGAAATAGAGACCGTTGTTTGTACCCTTAAAGGCGACTATTATAAGCAAACTTTCAAGTTTCTAGATGGTGCCTTATCAAATATAATAACTCAGATGTGATATCGCTATTAGTCATCAGGCAATTACACTTTATAATGATCTTATTTGTTTCTAACTAAGACAGGGAGGGACTACCAGGACACTCAAGTGAAACGATTTGTGTAGGGTGAATGGGATTGCCCCTATTGTTACAATTTGCGCAATGAGGGTGGGCTCTGGGACCCCTTCTATTGGGTTTATTCTGTTAATTACAGGAGCTTGATGATCACAAACAACAATAGAATCCTGATCAAATCGTTTTTCAGATTATTTCACTGCTATGAAAAGTGAACTTGCAACAAGTTGAAGTATTACATTATCATCATTAGCATGTCTGATTATTACGAGGAATTGAGGCAATTTCTTTTGTAAGATTGATACTAAAAACAAAGGACAAGCTCAACGATAACAACGATAAGCTCAACAAAGGAGATGCATGGCAACATAAGTACACAGCTCCTACAAGTACAGAGCTCCACACAATAGTACCTTGCAATAACACTTACAATATCGGGAATATTTGCAGATCGAGTTTCATATATGCAGTAATGCAGTGATGTACATTACAGCGTGTCTCACAATAGATGTCACCTTTTTTCTGTCTTGGTTTATTTCAACTGGGTAATTTTAACAGCAAAATTGAGTGTTTTATTTTGAGTGCTTATCGCTGAAGACAAAAAAGCGATTCCATTTGTTTATATTTATCAGCTACTATGGAAGCCATACCGGAGTAAGTTTTAAGATTACATTTGCAGAAGCCTTAACCGTGTCAGATATTCAATAGCCTTAAGTATTTTGGAGTGAGCAAGCGTTTTGTTTTTCGTACCTTGAAATGGTTCAAGGAAACTGGAAATGTCCATATTTAACACAAAGGAGGTGCCAGACGAACAGCCAGAACGAAGACAAAGATCAAATGTGCATAATCCGGCCGTCAATTGAGTAAACAATTTGAAATGTCCCCTGCTTTAATGAACAAGCTCCTCAGACATGATCTGGAATGCAAGCCGTACAAGAAACAACGGGTTCACGGGTTGACGGAGCCAGGGTCGAAAGAACCAGAAATCTTTTGCTGCGAGATTATATTTTCGGATGAAAAGCTTTTCTTCCTTCAGAACAGTCATAATCAACAAAATGATCGTGTATATGGCAAAAGTCTTGCCAATATTCCAAGAGATAAACGAGCTGCAGAATGCTATCAGAACGTATCGAAAATTATGGTCTAGGGCGCCGTTTCACGAAAGGGAAAACTTCCTCTTCTTTTCATAGAACCTGACGTAAAAATCAACATGGAATCAACAAACATCGATGTATTATAGCAGGTTTTGAAGAACCACCTGCTTCCTCGTGCTTCAACGTTGCATGGGAATACACCATATTGTTTCCAACAGGACTCAGCTCCAGCTCACAAGGCAAAGAAGCGTGGTGCGCGAAAAACTTGCCGGATTTCAGCACAAGTGAAGAATGGCCTGCATCTTCACCGAATCTCAACCGACTTGACTACTTTGTTTGGGTTATATGCTTCAACATTTAGGCCCTACGAAAAGAGCTTACTATAGATCGATTCAAGAAACATTTGGTTGATATTTGGGACCAAATTCTAAGGAAATCGTGCGTTACAGATGTGATGGGTTTACAAAGCGCTTGCGCAAAGTTATCAAGAAAAAAGGCGAGAGAGAATTGAATTAATATGGTTTATTTCTATAACATGTATCTTTCAAATGAAAAATAAATGCTATGATTTGGTTGATTTGTTTTGCAGTAATCCCATTTTGTTTTAGTGACACCTATTGTGAGACACCCTGTACTATAATATCAAAGCCAGATTTTCTTACAAAATGGTCAAGTTTGGAGGCTTGTTTTTAATTGTTCCGTTACCAATTGTTAATCTAGATGTAAGTTGAATTTTTATCTGTATTAAATCCATAATTTTCCATTCCTCGTATTAAATGTTACAGACACCCGTAATGGCAAAACAACAACATTTTAAGGTGTATTCAAATATCAACACGGCTTGCAATTTATTTTTTAATTTTCATTCGTTTGAGACTCGTGGTAATCGTGGACCCGAAAGGGGATCGTGTGCTATTCTGGTGAAATTGAAACCAATTGAAATAAACGAAAGATTCATCTTTCGTAATCGGTTCTTGGAAAATATGTCCCAGGCCTGGCCGTAAACGCACAGTCAGGTGTAGGGAAGCCATTAAACAAGCGAGAGAGCGTATTCTGCGGAATCCTGGTAAGCCTGGCTGAAAGTTATCCAAAGATCTGGGTATGCCGCAGTATTTTGAAGTATTTTGAACTGAATCCATACAAAAAACAAAGAGTCAATGGCTTGACTGAACAGCAGCAGATTGCAAGAGTCGAAAGATGTCGGAAGCTGTTTCAGCAACACAGTGATTGTAAAATTCTGTTTTCGGACTAAAAATGTTCTGCTACAGGATCACAACAACCAGTAAAATGATCGGGCAACACATCTTTTTGAAATTCTGCGTAATAAATTACAGTATGTCACATAAAAAAATGCGAAAGTTTTCAATACTTATTTTTGGGTAGCTTTAAACATTATTTTTACTGTTTTATTGCGTGTGTGTAATCATCTGACTGTATACTCTGAGACGATAAAAACAAAACAGTGGTTACGCGAGTAACAAAGTTGAGAAAAATGTACGCAAAGGAAATTGTGACTAGTTTGTTGGTCGCCCAAAAGCCCGTAAAACAAATTGCCACGATTGTGGAATGTCCTCTGGGTACCGTTCACCGTGTTCAACGTTCACTCCTTAATGGACCACGTCCACGGAAGCCAGGACGTGGCCGTTCACTGATCCACTCGCACACCGAAGGTCATCAGATCAGTGAGAGACAAAGTGAGGCGAAATCCTATCAGATCGATTCGGAAATTGGCTAAGGAAGCCGATATATCAAAAACTACCATGCAACGGTTGGTCAAAGATGACTTGACATGTTCGTCCAGCGCAAGAGTAAAGCGCCACCTTGTAACGGACTGAATCAAACAACTACAGCTGGAGCGCTTGAAACGTTTGGTGTCAGCATTAAATAAGAAGCATACCATCATCGTATTCATTGATGAGAAAATGTTCTCCATCGCTCCCGTATCTAACACACCAACAGACAGGTTTATTTCGCCGAAGAAGATTGAGGATGTTCAGAGAACGTGAAATTCAAGTTTACAACCAAACATCCGGCCGGAGTCATGGTTTCGGAGCAGTTGCGTCCAATGGCTTGAAAATGCCTACAGTATCTATCAAGTTGGATTAAAAGTTAATACCGAGGTTTATATGAACATTTTGAAGGACCACGTTCTGCCATGGATGAAAGCCAGCTTTGGAGCCCACCAACACGTCATTTTCCAACAGGACGGAGCACCGTGTCATACCTCAAAAGGACTCAAGCGTGGTTGAAGGAAAACATGGAATTTTGGACAAAGGTCATTTGGCATCCTAGCAGCCTTGGATCCTTTGGATTACTTAAAGACTGTATTCGATGAAATTTGGACACATGCAATTGTTCGTAACTTTTTAGCGTGTGGGTAAAAATTATTGAAATTTTAACTGAATGTATTTCATTGTGTTGTGTCAATTGTGTAATGAGTTTTGTAAAAATCGGTCGAGTGATTTCAGTGATGGCTTCGAATGAAGAAATAGTGCGCCAACAAATTTTGGGCACTCACTTCGAAAACCCAAACGCTTCTCATCGATGGATCGGAAAACAGCTCGGAATCGCACATTCAACCGTATCTCACGTGATCAAAACGTTCAAGGACCGTAAGACAACCAAGCGGAAAATGGTAGTGGCAAAAAACGTGGCACATCAAATCCGGAGAAGGCCAGGATGGTATTGAACCAATTTAAGCGTTATCCCAACATTTCGATCAGGGATGTTGCGAAAAAGGCGAAAGTTTCAGTTTGTTTTGTGCAGAAAACAATGAAACGTTCTGGATTACATGTGTACAAGGCCCAGAAGGCACCGAACCGGAGCGATAAATAGAACTCGGTGGCCAAAATTCGTGCAAGAAACCTGTACAGGGAGTGGCTCATATAACCGTTCTGCATTGTGATGGACGATGAGACCTACATTAAAGCCGACACCAAACAAATGCCAGGACAAGAACACTACGTCGCCACCTCTAAGTTGGCCGTTCCGGAGAGTGTACGGTAGAAGAAACTGTCGAAATTCGCCAAAAAATTCCTTGTCTGGCAAGCGATCTGCGGATGTGGCAAAATGAGTCAGCCCTTCATCACCTCTGGGACCATCAACGGAAAAATCTACAAGGACGAATGCCTCCAAAAACGACTTCTACCCTTCTTGAGATCTCACGATGGCCCGATACTGTTTTGGCCGGATTTGGCATCTTGCCACTATGTCCGGCCCGTCTTAGACTGGTACAAAAATAATAATGTAGTTTTTGTACCAAAAGGCGTCAACCCTCCAAACACTCCGGAACTTCGCAATATTGAAAAATGTTTGGCAATCATGAAGGCAAAGCTCGTTAAAACTCCAAAACTGATAGAAAATGAACTTGAACTAAAGAAAGTGTGGTTAAAAGTAAGTAAGCACGTCGGTCCTATCATTGCCCAAAATTTTGATGAAAGGGGTCAAGGCAAAGGTGCGGGCATTTGGGTTGGGAGAAGTTCAATAAATCAGTGATGTCAAAACTTAACCATTTAGTAGTACTTTATTTCCAGAAAAGTTGAAAAGAATCGGGCTCAAGTAAAATTTTTGGTGACCTATTTTGTGTGTCCAAATTTCATCGAACGCAGTCTTTAATATGGGCATATGTTCAGGCTAAGGTCTGTCAACGTTCTCACCCCAGTGTTGGCGCCTTGAAAGCTTCCATTACCAAGGCTTGGAACTTGATGACTGACTCATACATTGAGAAGGTATGCTTTCGATTCCGTCCACGTTTGGAGAAGGTGATCGATAAAAATGGTGGACATATTGAGTAATGCAATCATGAAAGGCTTAATAAACGGTTCCCTAAATTAAATTATGATTTCTTTTATCATTTTCTATGAAAAAAAACTTATTTAAAAATTGAGGTATGGATTTTCGCATTTTTTACGGGACATCGTAGCAGGTTCCAGCATGCTTCAATGGTCATGTTTTGGGATGTTTCTGCAAAACTTTGAAGGTTCCATTGCTGTTCATTGAACCTGGTGTTAAAATCAACAGTAAATATTACATCAATAATGTTTTGAAGGGCCACCTGCTTTCATTTGAAACACCACAAGAACTCATCATACTGTTTCCAATAAGACTCTTCACCGTCCCATCAGGCGAAAGCTCCACAGGCTTGCTGTGAGGACAATTTTATCGGATTTTATTTCGTCGAGTGACATTTTTCGTACCTCTTCGACTTCTATGCATGGGGCTACATGCTGAGCAAACTGGGAAATTCCAAAGGACTAACCGTGGGAGCTTTTAAGAAACGTTTGGTGAAAATATAGAGTGACATGCCTCAAGATATCATGCGTGTCGCTTTCCAATGACCTTATACTTCACTGACAGGAATTTCCACTCACCCTGTATATCATGTAACTATATTTATAATTCCATTCACCACAATCATCTTTCTTCAGGATAAATGAAAAATGCTCACGATTAATTGAAAGGCAAAGGCAATATTCTACAACGAGAAGTGGAGCTTGATGGAGATGAAATATGTTCTATTCAAATTGTCGGATTTTCAGGACTGAAAAACCACTTCCCCAGAGAGCTGAATCCCATAAGCTTCATCAACCGCAACTGGTTGAACCTTAATGGTTATGATTATAATAAACAAAGACATCATCATCATCATCATATCATCATTGTTACTGCCACTATCCCTGTAGCAGATACAACCAAACAAATTTCTAACAGCACATGTTTGGAATTCTTGCAATAAAATGGACCGGGCAGGGTATGTATACCGCTGAACACATTGTGTCATGTGGTCTTGGTAGACTGAGCTTTCTGATAAAGTAGTTATCCTGTCACCGCAGAGAAATGTGTACGATGCATTACACGCATTTTTTTTTCATTATTACACAAACTAGTTGTCACTCATTGCTAGAATAGGATGCTCGGTAGTGATAATGACACTTATCATTATCCCTAATTTTTGTTCGTATTACAATTGTTTTGAACCAAGTGTTGAAATTTATCTATTAACTCATTTACATACATTTTTTGTGAAGATTTCGTTTAGTTCATTTCTAGAGATACATTCTAGAAATTAAGAAGTATTATTTTCAGTATATTCCAGAATTGAATGTATTGTTAAATAAAATTGAAATTTTCAAAAACTCACCTGATTGACCTCCAGTCATTTTAATGTTCACCATCCGAATTCGTGTCCGCAGTTCGCGTATCAAACAGAAAAATGAAAAATCGCAATCATTGGTGAGTGGTCTCCCGCTGTTCTATTTTATGGCCCATAAACGTAAACTGTCAATGATGGGTGGTGACGAGAGTTGGGTCAGAGAGGCATCGAGCTTGATAGAAAGGGGCTGAATCAAAAACTGGTAAATCTTGGCATCATACATAAACTGGGATTCTGGTGTCGACAGTTTTGCTGGGTGATTCATTGTTGCTGTTGGCTGTTGAAGTGATGGTTTGATTTGGGATAGAATATGGTTCGGTACCAACACATGCCGCCGTTGTAGTTGGTCTAGATTCATCTAACCCGGTGACCTCATCAATTACATGGTTATTGTTGATCCGATTATAATGTTGCTCCTGTAGGGCTGCAGTTTGGGAGGATGTTGTGTTTTCTTGTTCTGGTTGATTATTATTACTGCTGTTGCTGCTGCTAAGGATGTCGGTTCCAGGGGGACCATTTCCGCTGTTACGTCGGTGTGGGTTGTAATTCATGTTGACGCTATCGTATCGGTTGGTGCTATCAGTCGCTGTGTAGGTTTGGGAAGATGATGAAGGGTCGGACTGGGAGCCACAGTTGACCTGTACTTCATTTCGGGCGATAGTATTTGGTGAGGTTGTGATTATCACGACGACTGAGGCTGCTGGGCAATCTCGTTCACCTCGGTAGCCATGTCATACCCTCTCGGTCCCGTTAGATTGTTGTTGCTGTATCTGATGCTGTTGACCGATTTGGGTTGTTGATGAGTAGCTGAATATAGGATGACATGCGGAATGGAAACACAATTGTATATTGTAGTGAAAACCAAAATGGAAATTACAATAAATTGCCGGAATTTTCGCTTCTGCAAAATTGATCCCGCCAATAACTATTAATCAGCCGTAAGTATGTGCGGCTTCATATTTTTACGCGATCTCAGATTTAACGATTGCACTTAAACGTTACATCTAATATTCACACACACTATTATGGATAAAATTCGTGATTGGAATTGTTCTAAGGCGTCAATATTCATGTTCATAAAAAATCCTCGAACTCACTTTTGATAATAGTCACATTTTTAGGCAAAATAAAATCAAATTCGTTGCATAGATCATTGAAGGATCGCAAACACAAGTTAAAACAATTATTGAATCCGAAGTTCGTTCTGTGAAACGGAATTGTCAGCAATGGTGAGTTTCGGAACCGACGAGGAGGAATTTTCCACGGAATCAATTCTAGAAGTTCGGGACAATTCACATGGCCCATTAAAAGTCGAAGATGAACAGCCGTTGCAGTTTAATACGTCTGGCTGAGAGGGTTTCCCAATCAATCTACTTGCATCGTTCGGGATAAAAGGGAAGCTTGACTGGATCATTCAATGGAAGCCGACGCAAGGCAAATCTCATGAAACTTTTCTGAATCCGCTCAATTGCAAGAGTATGCGCGACGTAAGATGAAGACCTAACCGGTCCAGCGTATTCTATGATGCTGCGAACTAGCGAACAAAAAAAGCGTCTTGAGGCAATGAACGTGAAACCTGAAGTATGAAGACGTATAAAACCAAGCACAGTGTACGCTTTAGCAATAACGATGCTCATCCCAAATGACATTGCCAAAACCATCTAGCTTTATTTAGTTTTATTAAAGTTTAATGAAAGCCATTAGAAATCAATTTGGTTTTATTATGGTACCAAGAGGTGCCAAGGTTTATGAGAACTTACACAGCTTGTTTACAACGATTTACAAAAACTTGTTTTTTTCAAATTCTGTTTACTCCTATCAAAAAATTTTATGAACTCGTAAAATGCTGTGTTGAAATGCCGTTATAGGACTCATTCTTATTATCTTATCATGGTCAGTTGAAAAAGCATTTCAAAACCATTTTGCCTCCAGGAAATGCATTAAACGGCTAATTGGCATTGAGGAAGTCACCAAATGACCAAACAGTTTTATAGTAGTCATTGCGACGATAAGTTGTTTTTTTGGAAAAACTGTGGTTTTTTCGAATCATCATATTAAAATATAAGGAATAATTGAAATGTGGAAAAATAAAAGAACCGGATTTTAAATGTAATGCAAATGAACTGTACATTGAAGACAGATTTTGGCATTCTTCTACAATACCTGATTGAATTCCATAAATTTTCAGGAAATTCATGACTAATTTATCTAATTTATTTGTTAAAAATTTGGTTTTGTTGTTGTTAACTCGCATAACTTCCGAGGTGCATTAATTTTCGGCCCTTATCGTGCCAATATTCACCATACAATTAAATGTTCATCTGATTTGGAGCATGATACGCTGTGAAAAACTCAATTTGTTTTGGATATTTTGCTATCAAACAAATCTGAATCACTATGAAAGCATTTCTAAATCATTTTGTAAGCAGCTCAGAACAATCCTCGGGCAGAATGTCCTTAATGTATTCCAGAACAATCTCAGAAGTATGTCTAAACAGTTCTGTAATAATCTGGAAGCATCCCAAAATTGCATTCCTTTGAAGCACCCCAGAATCAGTCTTGGGGCAAGCCCAGAAGCATCCCAGTACTATTCTAGAACCATTCCAAAAGTACTAGTGATGCATTCAAGATTTGTTTCTGAAATCATCGTTATTACTACTCTAAAGCTTTCCAGAAATATTCTAGGAGCATTTCAGAACTATTCTCGAGGCACAAAACAATCCAATGCTAGAAGCAACTTAGATAATGTTTGGAAGTGACCCAGTTGAACCTTGCAAGCAATCTGTGTTGAACTCAAAAGCTTGGCTGAATAACTCAATAATGTCAGTTATGTCAGTTAATTATGTCAGAACTACCCTAGAGGTATTCCGGAATCACTTAGGAGGCAACCCAGAATTATTCAGGAATCACTTCAAAACATTCCTCGGAGCATTCCTGGAACACTACCACCATCTGTTGAGAAGATCGTATCGTCCCACGGAAAACATCAACATCAACATTACTTATACGTGTCCACAGGTTTTTTTTTTTTTTGGTCTTCATTTAGGTGACTTTTAGCCACCTGACGTTTCCACAGGAATGTAAAGAATATCCTACTAACAATTGGTTGGATTGAACAATTGGTCACAAACTGTTAACAATGAGGAGTTGGCATTCGCACTCTCCCCATCCAGAGTGCTTCATTAGGGTGCTCCGATGGTCCCTCACATGTGCCTTTAATAGCATCAATTGTTTGTATAATGCGCTTCACTTGGTTTATCATTAAACATGTTAGCAACACGAGGTGTGCAAAAACGGAGAGTCATGCGTATCATATCATCCAGAGGTCATCAAACAATGAAACCCAAGTCTATTTTTTTATAGGAAAAATTGAAAAACCACTTGTAGGCAGTTGGCCGGAATGCAAGCCATGACCGATGAAAAGATGGATATCTGAATATTCTTGATAAAATTATTGGAGTAGATCCTACGTTTGAGAATAGATCCTACGTTTCGGAATGATTACTGGCAGCTCAGACACAGCTGCCTTCAACTGACGCTTCGGCACAATAATGTCCATTTTGACCAGGTACTTTTTTACCGTTTGACCGGTTTCATCATCCTTACGGCCTTAAGGTGTGGAACGATGAGACCACCTTGCCCCAGGTCTTTCTCTTCAGCTTCTCTGGCAGTTTACGGTCGCACTGTACTTTCAGGCGGCTGGAACAAAGCATTCTTTCGGAGATGTCGCCTTCGGACACGAAGTTCCTTACAATGTACATTTTTTCCGCTCCGGTGTCGAGCAGGCAATACGAACAAATAATTGAGCGTAGTTGTTTGACTGTCGTGGCTGCTGCAATTCGACGGATAACGCTGTCATTTTTTTTCTGTACACAACAGGGTTGCTGCGATTGGCGAAGCAAAGGTGAAGTCAAAGGCACAATGCGAAGCAAAGGTGAATCCAAATGTAGATTTATCACATGAAAAAATCGCTAAAATCAGTCTATTTTGTTGGTTGAGTTCGATTCCCGGTCTGATCGAAATCTTACCACAAAATTATACTGCATCAAAGACTTGAGCAATAATTGAGAACCGGTAATATGGTAATATCCAATGAGCAATGTACTTAATATTCCAAGAATGTAGAAGAAGACAAATCGAAAACTACCCGAAATGACGTAGGTTCTGCTACCTTAAAACTGAGACCACCATTCCCAACCCACAACCGCTCACATCCCACCGTGCAATCGTAAGCTTTTACCCATCCCACCCTCACGCTTGAATGGTTTCGAATTTCCACACCCGCCATTAGAGCACCGCGCGAACACAATCCAACTTCCCATCCCCGGGTGTCATACTCTGCCGTACCGTAATCATTGTGACAGTTTCCCATGGCTAATTGTGTTTGCCAACGGCAAACAGTTTTGTCCGAACTTCTTCTTCTTCGGTTCTACTCCATCGATCCTCCGGGGGCTCCTTCAACTTTCACCTTCTTTCGATTGTACTCGTTCGAGCGAAGCCGGAACGGATCGGAAGAAAAGTGACAACCTTCGCCGAAAAATGCAGGTTGTGTGTGCACCCGGTGTAGTTCCGCGCCCCCAAAAGCATTCGACACTTGTTTACTCTCCCACGGCGGCGGGGTGTCACTATATAGTGAAGAGTTCGAGGCGAATGAAACATTGAAAACCGAACGGAGAGTTGAGTGACCTAGTTTCGTTTTATTTTTCTTCTCTGTTGCAAGGAGATGACCCTCGCGGGGTTTACGGAATTTAATTAAAATTTTCATATGAATTATTTAGGAGCAGAGACGCGCATGGATGGTGGCTCAGGGACGGAATTCGTTCTGCAGTGGGTTGAGTTATGAGATTATGTAAGCGTTCCAGGAGCAGATCAAACAACATGTTTATGTAGTTATGGCTTGAAGCTTGAATTGTATGAATAGTTTGGATTGTCTTGAAAGCAAGTCGCAAGCCCCGACGGGAGGCTGGCGCCTGTCTACCGATCTCTTCCATTTACGGTAGCACTCACCTTTGAAGTAAATTGAAGTGGTGGATACGAGAACGGCGGGGCCTCGCTACGGGCTACGGTTTGTGGGTGGTTGGTTGATAATCGAAACTGGAGCACAGCAAAAAGCGACGGATTTTACAACAACTGGGACTATAAAAATCAACAAACCACTTGACGCTACTGGCTAGAGAATGAAGTGTAAAAACTTGTGTTGTGATTTTCAAGCACCTTTGTTTGTAAATATTGGTTCTGAATATTCATTACTAGTGTCATCAATGTTCGGAAACGTTTGACTCATCTTTTCGGAGTATTTTTTCCAACTGGCAGAATAACCCAAATTATTCATCAGCAGATGTTTTCAGCAAATTCTCCAACTCAAACAATGCATCGAAGCATGCCATGATGACCTTTCTACCAACCCTTCGGTGCACTCCACCTCACGGTGCAGCCCAGCTTTGGCCTATTGTTATACCGCTGCTTCGATATCATAACAATAAAAAGTCATTAAAATCAGCGAAAATAATAAGCGAAATAGCAACCTAATTGCACTGCATGTACGGTAAAAAAATAACAAAAGAATGTAACAATAAACCCATTCGAAACCAATCGATGATCAGCGCATGAACATGACTCGCATGTGCGACAGATTTGCAACCTTTCGCATCTGCAGCTGATTTGCATATTGCAGTTCACAGTTCCCGGATCGATCCGTGGAAAATTTCTATTTGCATGTTACTATCGGGACTATTGCAGTCAACTTGAGCCTCTAGATTGTGAAAAATGATGCGTTAATTGATTCGGTCTCGGATGCAGCGGCATCGGTCGGCCCATCGGTGGCGCCCCTAGTGACTTGTGCAGATTGTTTGGAACCATATGCAAATTAGTGCGTGCGATCCGATTTCTGGAGGAGGGGTAGATGCAATAGTATGTTAGTTCCAGTTGATTTGCTGTCTCGCAAATGAACCGAAAGTGCAAAGTTAACGTACGGTGGATTTGATGCGACCCTCTTCGCTGAAACTATCGGCTATCGCTTTCGAATTTGCATTGTATTTTTACGATTTATTGATTCCGCCGTGTTTATGGCGGAGAAGGGTTTTAGCGGCAATAAATATCCGATTTAGATGCTAATCACCTCACGTTACACAATGTAACCGTTTTTTATTTACTTTGCTTGTGCGCAGTCTGAATTCGGTTCGCGTATCGCCGAGGAACTTGGAATGGTGTTTATTTATCGCTCTATTACACATTTTATGGAAATATGTTTTCGGTCAATCGCCGGATTATAAACTATGATGCCAACAGTTTTATGTTGGGATTTATCACGATTAAGATCGGCTAGTGATTCATTCGTGATAAGTTTGACTGTTTTGTCACCCAAATGAGTCTGGGGTAACTATCACTCTCCCGTCCGCAAAGACAGGGAAGTTGTTTATTCCGATTCTGTTCGGCTAAAAAAATTGAATTCTTCAAAAAAATTGACAAAACAATTATAAATTTGCCGAAGAAATTATTACATTATAATACTCTATGCAAATAATAAAGGGTGGACCGTTTAAAATCCATATACACAAAATTTATCCTCAAATTTGAGTTTTCATCCGATGATTACCAAATTTTCAGGGAATAAGAAGAAACAATTAAAATAAGCTTTGACATCATTCATTCAATTTATCTCGTCTTTATATCCGAATGCGCGAACCTTGGCCTCAATCCCATTTTTACATATTAACCCATGCTTTCTTCATTTCTACTACATTCTTCACCACTTTAGATCAGTTTAGAAGGTGGCCATTATGAAGCCCAGTATTTTTCTATTGGGCGCAGTTCCAGAGTGTTTGAGGGGGTTCAGAACATTCGGCACGAAATCGACATCATTCGCCTTATACAACTCTAGCACGTCCTTCGTGTAGTGGCTTGATGCCGAATCCAGCCAGAAGATCTTCGGACCGCCGCACAGTGTGAGGAAATTAAAAAAAAGTGGGACATGGGTATTACCGGCGAAACTATTAAGTGTGGCCCATTTATGTCTTCCATAATGTTTCCACATCTTTGGAGTACTTTATTTTTGTGTTAACAAATTTGATTTAAGGGGTGTACACCTAGATAAAAAAAAAATCTGGTTCAAACCGATAACCATGTATTAAAACATTGTACATTAGGTCATTTCATGAAACTTTGTAGAAGATAAAAACTTTCTATCTCTTAACTGGACGAAGTTGTGGGGTCAAAAAGGAATACCCCCTTAAAACTCATTTTTTTATCATACTTTTTTTATTTGAATTTTCCTTTTTTTTAAATGTTCCATAGAGTTTAATTTACTTTAAAAATACACTTTTTTTGTAGAAGGCAATTTATCATTATCTCTTCATTTGAGAGATTTACGTTGGGTTTAATGAATTTGTTGAGCTATCTTCGAGGATTACAGGTTAGCAGCTACACTTAACGTTAATTTATTCAACTACTGAGACCCTTCAAAATGATGTACAAATTATAAGAGGGCTCCTAACAATTTTTCAAAAAAGTAACAAATCCTCTCATAAGATTATGTTGCATATATAGTGATTTTTTCATCTTTTTGAATAAACATTTAGACGTGCTATTGATGTTTAAAACAAGGCCAATTTATTAGATAATGAAGCCGTGAGCCTTCAGAAGAGGGAGAAGCCGCTTTTGGAGACGTTCTTCCAAATACACCTGTCCATTCATTGTGCTTGCGGTAACGAAAGATGCACTCCGCCTTCTGCAGGTGCAAATCGCATGCCAAATTTAGAATTTCTGGACATTTGCTGTGTCCGGAGGTTCTCGAGAACATCACACTTATCCTTGGCAGTCACATACAGGTTTCCTGGAATCGGAAGTCCGCCTTCACGTATGTCTCGTCATCCATTACGCAGCAGTGTTTCGTCAACTTCTGGTTGTACTTCCGAGCACGGCTTTTTGCGATCGTTTTTCGTCACGGTTTGGGGACTTCTGAACCTTAAACGTACCTAGTCCAGCTAGAGTTCTCGTATTCTGCCCGAAAGTCTTGCTCACATGCAACTTTTTAGCCACATCTCGAACTGAGGCTTTCGGTTCCCGTTTAAAGGCCCCAATCCCGCATTTGTGATCGTTCTCGTCGACCTTACGGCTTCTTTTTTTTCGGATATTCGCTTCCGATCAACAGTCAGACGTCCCTCGAACCGTTTTATGATACTATACACCGTGGATCTCGCGAATCCCTACTTTTTTTTCGATGGCACGATGTTACTGATCCTTATTCTCAAAGTACTCGTGCAAAGCTTTTTCGCGCACGCACTGTTCTTTCGTCGCCATTTTGAAAACTTGTGTACACCAGATTAAATCAACTTACAAGAGGGTAAACAATATACATTTAACTATGTTTACGCAAATTTTTAATTAATTTTACCCAACGAATCCAAAGTTAGAGCTAAGATACATAATTATAGTACTATAATTTTAGTCCAAAAAAAAGTGCCTTACTGACGCAAATGTGTTCCAAAAATTTGCTGATAATTTTTTGTTAAAATGTTAGAATTCGGTTCTTTTGAAAATATCCTTTCTAGAATAGTACTCACGGTTTCTCGAGCTACATTTATCGGCTTCTTAGGATCAACGATTCACTTTACAACCTGCAGTAGCCATCCTTGGAACAGACATACCTAGAGTCTCAGAATATTAACGATTTCCTGGAACAAATCGAAAAGTATTCTCCCGGCAATTGGACATGAAGGTGATAGCCATTATTGAGAAAATCTCAAACATTTTGTGCGAAATGTGGCTCGTTGGGAAAATTATATTATATTATATTATATTATATTATATATTAATTATTATACTATCAAAATTATAAGTTCAAAAAGTGAAGCACAGGCAAGGACTGACTGAAGGCATACAAAGGGAAAAAGTTGTCCAACCGAGATGACAAGCGAAATTTCACCGCAAAAATTTGTGCTAAGGAACTTTACACCAAAAATTTTCTTGTACCATAATTGACGACGTAACATACGAACTCGAAAGTGTCCAAATTCCCGAATAACTATTCGTAAAATGCCAAAACAAGCCCATCCACCAATCTGTCCAGAACTTCACCCAATAGTGAAGTACTGGGCTCTAGTCAAGCGGAAACTTTTCGAAATTATGAAGAAAGCAAATAGTACCGATGATTTCAGGAGAAGGTGGAGAATCGTCACGGCGAGCGTATCTGAGGATACCGTACGGAACCTGATGGCAGGTATACCACAGAAAGGTCAATAATTTTACACAGAGGATTAACATCTTAATCAACTGTGTGGCGACCCCGGCGTAGTGGTTAGCATCCATACCTCTCACGCATAAGTCACGAGTTCGAAACAACACAAAACGTATTTGAGTGACACGACGGGAGATGAATCAGCCCAGGGTTGAAAATCTCGATAATCAAGGAATTAATATAATCTTAATCAACTGTTTCTAATGTAGACATAACTCTTTTATTGTGAAATAAACAATCGGTTTTGTTGCATTATGTGTAATCATTTTTTCTGGCTTTATGTTGTTGTCCGAAATTTACGTGGACATGCTTTACGGTGGCTTTGGTCATGAATCGTTCACTTCGTTTGCCCCTGCTAGGGACAAATTCGAAACGAATTTCGACATCTCCGTTCGAAATGGTATATCCGCAGCTTACTTGTTAAAATCCGATTGGATATAGATCTGATCATCAATAACGCAACACCGATATTCCGTTTGTAGCTTTGGGTAGAGATTCCGGACACGCACTTTGGAAACTTAGCGCGAACTTTAAAGCATTTTGACTCAAAAATAGTGCTGGGAAGCTTCCAATTTGGGAATGCCTCCAGAATAGCTCGGGGATGATCGTACACCCAAAAGTTGAAATTTTAGCAAAAAATGCAATTGCAGTTTTTGCAATCATATCTTGAGAAATCCGCATGATTCTGAAAAGGCAATTTTGCCCATCATGATCCACACAGCTTTTTATGGTATAAACAAAGCCATGCAAAAGTGTGCAAGCGGTTATCGCTGTGTGCTTAGTGCCTCGACAGTCGCAGCAAACGTGGGGTTTTTGTTCAACCGTCAACAACTTCTCAATATGGGTGAGACAATGACACAGAACGCCGCTACGCCATTTGCCACTGTTGTTGCGGAATGTCAAGTGTTCTCCCCACTCTCATCTCCCTCTCATCAAGTCACCATGCGTTTTATGAAATAAACGAAGCCATGTTAGTGTGTGCGACCGAAATTTGCTTCATTGTTGTAACGTTAAGTGCCTCGACAACCGAAGCAACTGTAGGGCTTTTATTCTGATCACCTCAACTTGATATGGTGGCTGGATGGTTACAATGAAGAGCCGTCACGCTAACGGCCACGGTTAGAAACTCAATTGCGAATCGAGATCTTTTTTTTTGTGAGCCATTGAATTTACTACTACTAATCAACTGCACAACCTCACGCACACATTGAATTTTTCTAAGCGAATTGATATGTTGCTTTTTTGCCCACAACCAATGTTGCAGTTTTTCTCCAAGTTACGATCCATTACGAGAAATGAAACCAAATCATGCGAAATTGCATTACAATCTTCCCTTTTTATTTTGGGTGTAGAATTGCATGCTTCTTACTCTAAAATGCTCTAAGGATTCACTTGGGATGCTTCCAAAAATATTTCGGAATGCTCTAGGACTGTGTTGGAATGCTTCCAGAATAGTTCTGGGTTGCTTCCAAAGTGACTCCGAAATGCATCTAGCGTAGTTCTGCGATAACTATTAAGTTTCTTAGGTAAGCTTATAAGCTTCTTAGATTTAACTTATAAGCTTCTTAGATTTAACTGGGAAGCTTTCAAAACTCTTTTAACAAGCCGGAGCATCCTTCTGGAATTAGATTAGTTCTGGAGTGCTTGCAAGATCATTCATTCAACATTCATTCGATAAGCTAAAAAACCTGTTGTTGCCTCCTAGTTTGCTTGAGAATGTTTCCAAAATATATCTGGAATGCATTCAGAGTAGTTGGGATGAACCTAGAAAAAAATCTATGATGCTTCAAGAGTAATTTTGTGATGTCTCTAGAATAGTTCTGGGATGCTTTGAGGATAGTTCTAGATTGTCTCTAGACTGATTCTGGGGTGATTCAAAGCCATTTTCAAAATGCTTCCAGATTGCTATAGAACTGTTCAGGCATGCTTCTTCGATTGCTTTGAAATGCTTTCAGGGGTCCATGTATCTAAACATATTCTGCTTAAATTATGCTCCCAGGATTTGTCTGAGATTCAGGAATTCTTTCAGAATAGTTCTGATATAATACTAGAATTACTCTGGCATGCTTTCAAGATTGTTCTAGAATACTTCCAAGGTTTATTTTGGATACTTCCAAATCTGTTCTGAAATACTTCTAGAATTTGCTATTTTAGTATGCTGCTAACACCAAAATGTTCCTAGAGTAGTACTGGGACAGCTGCAGAATAGTTCTGGAATGCTTCCAAACCTATTATGTGATACCTCCAAGATTGTTTAAGAATGCCTCTAGAATCTTTCTGGGATGTGTGCCGAACAGTTCTAGGATGATTCCAGACTACTTCTGGAATTCTTCCAAAATCATAACAAGACACTTATTATAGGATTATATGTAGTAACTATAAGGTGCGTATAGAATAGCTCTGAGATGGTTTCCTATTTTTTTTGTAACGATTTTTCAAGGATTTATCCAAAGTAGTTATGGGATGACTCCAGAAAGATTCTGTGAGGTTTCAAGCATAATTTTGGGATGGTTCTAGATTTGTTCTATCCTACTAGGACAGTTCTGGAATGCCTCCAGGCTTATTCTGTGGTGCTTCAAAAGCAATTTTGGAATGCCAGAAATGCCAGAAATGCCAGATTACTATAGAATTGTTCAGACATGCTTCTAAGATTGTCCAGCAATAACTCCAGGCCACATCTGGGATGTTTCTAAAGATATTCTGCTTAGAGGATCACTCTTGAAAGCTTAGAGGTTCGCAGTTCAAATTTCTAGAGGTTGCACAGTACAGACATTTAAGTCTGCTCTTGTACAAAGCATCACAACTGCAGAGCAGATGTTCCCAGGTTGTTCCATCATTCTGAACCAGCTCGATGTTTTTAAAATGATATCTACACGGGCAATGTCTGGTTACTAAGCTAGTATAGGTGCAAATAACTCCCTAATTGAGCTCCAAAAGCTTTATACTGATTGTAACATTTGGAATTATAAACCTTCTCGATTGAACACACTTTGGGGTAACCAACCAGTTGGTCATCACCCTTTGTTCTTTCTAAGGTTTCAGTTCCATTTTTATGACACAGTATGATATACCGCAGAATGGTTCTGGGCCAATAAACTGTGCATTTGAACCTTGTTGAGCAAGCTCGTCTGCCCTTTCATTACTGTAACAGTTTATTTCAAAGCGTAAAAATCACGACAACAACAGTCCAGTCGATGCAAAGGGGATCAATATATCTCCATGATAAAACCAAAACCTTGGCTGTACATTTTTATATTTTTTTATTCGTTCAAATGCCTACGCGGAGTATATTATTCACGTATTGCATCCTGTTGATTCCACTATGTTTTACTTTGGTTAAGAATGATGTGAATTCCGACGATAATTGTTTAGTTGTCTACCTACCATGTCACATTGAAGTAACTTTAATCTATTTTCATCACGTGTGCTGCTAGACTTCCTTTTTCTTTAGCATCTTAAGCATCTTGCTTTCACAATTTGCTTATTGCTTGCTCTCAACTTAATGTTTTAATACACTTCCACAGTTATTAATTGAGAGCTTTCGATGCCAGGTGCCATTTTTGCATTAGTATGATTGTGTGGCAAGTACAGGTAGTCAAGACATTTTTCTTAACGAAAAATTCCTAGACCAGACCGGAAATCGAACCCAGTGACCTTCTGCATGGTTTTGCTGTGTAGTTGCGCCTTTACCAACTGAGCTAAGGGAGGACCCAATGGTGCTAGAGGTGATTCCAAATTTTTGATTTAAATCTGTGTCCTAAAACGATTCCGTAAGCGGAAAACTATTGTTAGAAAGGTACCATAAGCGTTGTAATAGAACTAACGATCGGTAACTGCATGGGAAGGTATTGTGTAGAATTAGAGCAAACTCAGGACTCTCGGGTGGCAACACTGCCATAGAATACAATTCTAAGAAAAGCATTGTCCGGTGGGTCCATCTACGCCAAGGAAATCGTTCTTATCGTGTCAAGTTCAAGCTACCGATCAAAAACGTGCTGATCAAAACACGCGCTCGGAAGTTATATGGATAGGTCCTAACGAGCATGCATACATAGTAATGGTTGACGAAACGCATGTACAGATGGACTTTGGGCTGCTTCCCGGGCATCATTTTAATGCGGGAGTGCTTGAAAAAACGTATTCTACCATTCATCAAAGCATACAAAGACAACAGGGATAATTTCATCGAAAAGAACCTCAACCCTCTATTTCGAGATATCGAGAAATGTTGGGCAATTGTTGAGCGGAAATTGGAAATTCCAATTCAGCTCACGAGAGAGAAAGAGTTAATTCCTTGCGTCTAGATATTAAGTGAACCGAGCTTTAGTGGAATCATAAGGAGGAAAAAAAAAGAAGTGAAAAAAGTGGTTGTATAGTTTCTGTTTTTTTTTTTATATCAAAATTAAATCATATCCTGCCCCTTTCAAATATTAGACAAAGCATTGTCCGGCAAAGAAAATATAACATTTCGAATAATTTGTGTCATTTGAACAGAATAACAAAATCGATTGAATAAGAGTCAGCTTTAGCGAATTCAAATCCTTCAAATTGCAAAGAAGATTTATCGTACTTAACAAGTATGCTTTACAAAGTTTTATTATTTATAAATGCTAAATGCTGCTTTCAAACATTCAATCATTATCAGTGCTGATTAATGCCTTATTACTGTTTTTTGGTCGTAAGTTGAGATAAAATCTTCTTTCATTTTCAAATGTGTTCTTTTGGTCGTTAGTTTTAAAAAAATGTATTGAATGTATTTAAATTTAAGCTGTATAAAAGCTGATGAATCTACCTAATCATGCCTTCACATTATCATCTTCAAGAATTAGCTGGAGGGCGAATTTGATGAGTCGTAAATTCACCCTCCACGCTCATCTCGGCGCAGCTCATATTCCTAGCTCTGTAGCTTGCAATCCCACTCCCTTTCATCCGAGCCGCCCCACCATATGGTCGAGACATTTTAATTCACACCTTCCATTGATATCCGTCAACCACGAGCCGCCACTAGTGGCCCGCCTCCGGAAAACTGCCAAAAACCCAATCTTCACACCCCGTAATTATTCCTAAATCTCAATTGAAATCTAATCTAATCTCGGACCCAACAACTGCTGCTGCTGCTGCTACTTCAATCTCTTCCGTTCGCAATCCCTTGATGTCAGAACCCGTCAGTCTGTGGAGAGTGTGATTAAAGTTCCCCTCTCGTGAGCCTATGAGCACATAAACAGGGCCACAAAATAGATGGATGGGGGAGTTCATGCCAAGAGCGTGTGTCTCAAGTGCTTCTTGGATCGTTGACTTCGGCCCGAAATCTCTTCCACCCTCGCCAGCCAGGTAGGTAGGTACGGACTTGCTTACGTAGGCAAAATTCTCTGGCCGGGTAATAATGACTTTTTGGCCCGGGGGGGTATTTTTTAATATCGTCTGACGGCAACCGGGGTTTCCTTCCGGCGAGCCAGATGTCATATTTTTGCCACTGCTGCTTTCTCAGGAGTTGCTCATTTTAAGGGTGGTGGTGGTGGAGATTAACAGATGAAAGTACCAGCCACTGTCGACGGCCGGAATCTGCTGGACGGTATTTGGCTTCTGTGCATATGAATAATTAAGAGATTAGTTGCTTTTGGGCTCCATGATGATTTTTCAAGCAACTTGTCACCAAAAGGTTTTAGATTTATCATTCACTGACCATCGAATACCTTTCACTAGCCCCTCGGATCACCTTCTCAAAGCGCGCTACCAGTGAAGCGTTTTGTTTTGATCCATCCTGAAGCAGTTCGTGGTGGCATCTTTTCAGCAACACTTTCCCGTCTCACGTGTTGTGCCATCCGCCAACAACAAGAACCCTCTTCGGCGTACATTTACCTTCTCGTGTTCACTGTTTTCGCATGACGGCTATAGCGTGAAAAAGGAAACACTTGTCCCAGCTCGATGACGGCAACATCACAAGAGTGGGTGGATGGCACTAGAACGGAATTGCAGGTGGCGCCTGCGCTATATGCAAATTCGACTGATCGAAAAACAACCGCCGCCGTGTCCACAGACTTGAAGGCTAGACTACTTCCTGCCTTACCACTGGTCGCCAGTCAAGTTCAACGTTGCCAATGGTGAAGTTCATTACTATTAGCGAAGGGGTCGTCGCCTAAAGTGGGAAAACGTTGCACAATTTGTAAGTATTGTGTACCATTTAACGGAAGTCTTCATTAGCGCTGCTGTTTTCGGAAAATATTGCCAAAAAAATGGCCATTTAGCTGGCGTCAGGGTCGTTAATCATCATCCGGCTGACAGCTCGCATGGGGTGTCGAATGATTTGTGTTATTTGTTTTTGAGGTTGGTTTCTGCTTTCTGGAAAATACCGGAAATCTAGTTGTTACAATTTCTCGCCATGGCAACGAATTTCGGTGCGGGCATTGTTTTCGGACTGTTTCCCCAGCCCACTTGGTGATTTACGGCGCGCCAAAACCGTTGTTTATACCTTCCAGTGTCATCTGTGTTTGCTGCGATCGAAAATGGACTCGCCGATGATTTAGTGAGTGACTGAATGCTGAAAATCGTTCATTTCCTGTGATGCTGCAGTAGATGAAAGAACAAACAAAAGGGAGATCCGCGGCACAATTGCGAATCATAATCTCATTATGTATTCCAACGCGAGTTAAGGTATGTTTGTCGAGCGATGATTTCGTCATTTCGTCATCTGAAAGCAGGGATGCCAGATATTTTTTCAAATGTCTGTGATAAAAATTTGAAAAGTCTGGGAATGTCTGGAATTTTTTTAGACAATTTTACTTCTTCCAACGAAAAGACGTAATACGAGAGCGAGTTATGTCATTTTCGCTATTTGTGTGATTATGTGAATATGTCTGCATCTATTTCTTGGATTGTATGCAACCTTACACTATTGTTTCATATTTTTAAAGTGACACTGAAGCTTGAAGCATTCACGTAGATGACACAATTTTCTATAGTTGTTTTTCCCTGTAACGTTCTTTCCAGTGTTGTATTTTAAAATCACAATTTAGTTTTCATTTGATAAATTAAACAGACTTTTCTTTTTTTATTCAACACTAACCATTAAATTACAATGAATAACAGAGTCAATCTTCCGTGTCATTTTCGATTTATACATTTGTATTTTATTTGTATGGGAGCCCCCCTCTCAGGGAAGGGAAAGGTCTCTTACTATCATAAGAACCTTCCCTGCCTTAAAAACTCCTCCATAAATTTTCCCGCTGATCGGTTGAGTAGTATTCGAGTTTATTTTTATATATACTAGATTATTTTATATATACTAGATTATTTTTATATATACTAGGTTCGGTTCATTTTATATAGATATAAAGATTCTATGAACTTTGAAAGCATTATCGAAAACATTGTGGATATATTGATAAACTTCTTGAATATTTTATGCTTCTCAACTAAACTTCAGGGAAATTTCCTTACTGATCAAATCTTCCAAACGAGATAAGATGGAAAGTAAGGAAATTCTGGGAAGTTTCCTCCTGAACTTCAGGCAAATTTCCTGTTGAACTTCTTGGCAGTTACTTCTCATTTTCTACGATATTCACATTTAAGAACCCAACCCTACCTTCCAAAAACATTTGGTAAGTTTTTTCCTGAATATAATTACTTTCTAAACTTCTGATAAGCTCCATCCTGAACTACGAAGAAAGTTTCTCCAAAACTTTGAGAAAGTTCTCTGCATAATTGCTTGGAAAATCTTCTTAAGTTGTTAGAAGTTTCTTCCTGAACTTCTGAGAAGTACTTTTCTGAACTGCCGAAATAATCTCTTTCGAACTTCACGGCAGTATTCTCCTGAACTTCGGGGGTGTGTATTCCTGAATTTCTGGAAAGTTTTTTCCTGATTTTATCAAAAGTATCTACCATAACTTCTGGGATTTCGCGAAATTCGAGAAGTTCTTATTCTGAAATGCTGAAATGTTCGATTCGGACTAGCACTTCTGGGTAGCTCTCTAGCACTTCTGGGTAGCTCTCTAGCACTTCTGGGTAGTTCCAACTAAACTTTTGGTCTCTTCGTAACATTCTGAGAAGTCCTCTTGTGAACTTCTGAGTAGTTTTTTTACTGATTTTTTTGATAAATTCCTTTTTAACCTGGTAAGTTCCTTCCTAAAATTCGGGGAAGCTTTTTCCTGAGCTTATTCTTTTCAAACTTCTAATTGGTCTCATCCGGACCTGCGAGTAAAATTTTATTGAAACTTTGGGAAAGCCGTCTCCAAAATGTTTAGGAAAATTCACTTACATTTGTTCTTGAAGTTTCTTCCTGGACTTCTGAACTTTTGGGAAGTTTGCTCCAGAACTTTGGGAAAGTTTGTTCCGGAACTGTTGGAAAGTTCATGCTCAAATTAGAAGGAAGTACCTCCAATGCTCCTGGAAAGTTTCATTCATTTCTCTCTAAAGAATTTTGAGAAATCCTTATTCTGAAATGTTAAAAACTTCTCCGCTGAACTTTGGAAAAGCTGCCTAGCACTTCTGGGAAGTTCCAGCTAACCTTTCGAGAAGTTTCTTCCGGGGAGTTATTTCCTGAACTTAAAAGAAGTTCTTTCCTCAACTTATATGACGCATGGACGATGGAGGATTTTTTTTCCTGATTTTTTGAGAAGTTATAGGTAGTGCCCTTCCTTCTGAATTTCTGGGAACCTTAATATTGGATTTCTGGGAAGAACTCCAAAAGCTCTGAAAAATTCTAAACTTCAGAGAAGTTCTCTCCCCACACGTCTTCCTGAAGCTTTGATAAGTCCTCTCCAGATTATTGGGCAAGTTCTGTCTTGAAATTCTGGTAAGTATCCAAGTAACCACGAGGCTATAATAGTTTGATTAAAGCTGAAAAGGGCCCCACTAAGATCGAACTAAAACTATATCTTTTGTAATGCTATAAGACATTGCTAAAGTATCCTTATTGCACTGGTAATTCATTACTACTTTTTCAAGCTTATCTAACGCTTTATTACTCCACAACTGTTGAATTGAAGCAATCCCGCATTACCGATGTTGATTTTGGGTTGAATAAGTGCAATAATATTATGCTTCTGGTAACTTGAATATGATCTTGAGCTTCGGTAATGAATCTGAAGGTTCTTCATGCATAAACTGCTTCCTCACAATACTTCTGAGAAGTTTCTACCTGACCATAGGAGAAGTTTTTTTTATCGAGGAAGTCTCTAAATTTCTCAAATATGATTTGTATTGTTGATTGAACCTTGATTTTCGTTGTGACTTAATGGCAAAGGACCAATATTACCAACGCTTTTACAGTAATTTTTCGCATGGGTTTGAACACGCGTGGGATTGAACACTACCATAAGTAGATTCCATGTTACCCTCCGGGCCCATTGTGTCTCCAAGTGGCCCACCGCTTTCGTTTCTTCAAGGATTACTACTTTAAATGATACCTACGATATTTTAAAATATTTCAACAAAGCTTCTTACTGTATCTACTGTCCAGATCCTCGTACGTTTTAAATCCGAGCTTCAGAGAATACCTTTATTTGAAATTTAAAAAATATTTCAAATGTCTGTAAAAGTCTGCAACACAAATAAAATGTCTGCTAAATATCTGCATCATTAAAAAAGTCTGCAATAAAAATGAAAGGTCTGCAAATTTACAGACATGTCTGTGAATATGGCATCCCTGTCTGAAAGTGGAACATTCTCTTCAACTGTAGAAAAACAAAACAACCTTTGAACAACCCCTCGTTTCCGGGTAATTTTCTTCGAGATTAACTCAGCTGGGCCGGAATTGGATCATTACAGTCTGAGCTCCATACGCCGCCGTCGTCGTCGTCGCGAGTACGTGAATAACCGTAACAGAGCTGACCTTGAATCACTCTTATTTTTTCCTTCTTTTTTACGTTCCGATGCGGGCTCGTCTGCAATAAAATAATTAAAAACACACCTCATTTCATCGCTTCCAGTAGTTTACGTAAGCGTCAGAGCAGTACTAGCCTCAGACGGGTCCCAAAAGCGAAAGTTTTTGTTTTTATGCATCCACTCGCAGATTTCTCCCTTTTTAACCTTGGGATCTTTTGTTTTACGCTTCTTTCTTTCTTTTTTGGTTCCCCTCGGTGCGCTTGATGAACTGTCAAAAAAAAAATGGCAACGAGGTTAACTTACTGCGTGAAATCAGCTGTTTGTTTATGAGGTTTTGTCCAACGGATTTCTCCAGCCCAACAAGAACCGGATCAATCATAAATACTTCAAAATCAATCACTAGTTACTTCTTTTGAGTAAACTTTCTTTTCTGAAAACGCAAAGAAATTGCGCATTTGTCCTATCTTTTTATTTCCAAAAAAAAAACCGTCACCCTGAATAGATCCCTCTCTATCCTGAAGTTCCTTGCTGTCGTTTAGTTAATAAAGCGCACGGAATTCTCTTTAATGTACTTCTCCCTTCGCAACTGAAAACATTCATAGGGCAAATGCACCGGTAGCGGTTATGTTTCTGTTTAGGTCTATTTTTTTTAGATTCTCAAATGCGACGCATGAAGGTTGTTATTTGAACGTTTTTCCGCCGGGTTAACCAATATAGGAAACTATGACCAAAACTAGCACACTTACCCTACCTTTTCCTTTTTCAAAATCTGAACAAAAGAGAACAAACCTGAATCGATTTCCGAAAAAGAAAAAACAGGGGGACTCCACTTATTCGCTCGCGTTTTCGAGATTCGGTGTTTATGATTTATCGCACCACCATGACAAATCAATTACGGTGTGACGCCTAAATAACTGCTATTTGCGAGAAAAAAAAAAAAAAGAGTAACCTTACCTCAAATATACGTTTCATTTTTTCTTCTTCCTTCTTTCTTCCCTCTTCTTGCAGTTCGCCGCCTGGGTCGATGCGGTCATCTTCGTGTTTAGCCTGGAGAACGAGCAGAGCTTCAACGCCGTGTACACCTACTATACCAAAATGTCCCACTACCGGAACAGTTCGGAGATTCCGATCATCCTCGTCGGGACGCAAGGTTCGTTGATGAAACGAGAATGTTGTTCAACTGTTTTAACATTTCCTTGCTTTCAGATGCCATCAGCGAACGGTCGCCGCGGGTCATCGACGATGCCCGAGCTCGAAAACTGGCCCAGGATCTCAAGCGGTGTTCGTACTATGAAACATGTGCCACCTACGGGCTGAATGTGGAACGAGTCTTTCAGGATGGTGAGTTCAATGGTTGGATTTAGTTGAGTGTGGTAGCTTTCGAGAGTGTAGGGCCATTAGACCGAATGGGTCAGTAGACCGAAAGCCTTTAGAACGAATGGGTTATCAGGCCGAATTTAGGAACGAATGAGATTGAACCTAATATCACAGAGAACAGACATCCAAGCTGGAGTGCCCTCCGTGTGTAAATTTCTGCAACTGACGTTTTAAAATTACAGCTCGTTTCCGTTGGTTCTGGTGAATCGTATGTTTGATGGCGCCATCTGCGCGCCTCGCGATTATATGGGCGCTGTCAATTTTAGTTTGGTGAAACCTGGGCTAGGCGGCGCTGATGTTCCAACGGTTTGCTTTTAAAAGTTTGATCTGTAAATTGAGAAATGAATGTTCGAGCCTGGATGTCTGTTCTCTGTGCTAATATTTCATGAAATCTTTGCTAACGATCTTTCATTGTAGATTATTCATGTGGAAGATTCAATTTATAATTTCTTGAATGCTTCTAGACATGAAACTGGTGAACTTTCATTGCTTCTTTCATTCATGCACCATCCAGCAGATCTTTTTTATATTAAAAATGTCAACCTGCCGAATACCTTGTTATATTTTTCGACATGAAACCAATGAAATTTTATGGGAGATTTCTTTTTCTTTAAATTATAAGCTGTACTTCGTAATTTAAAATCTTGTAATCTGTTAAAAGTTGAAGTTACAACTTAGTATTTGGAAGTTTTGGAATTGGAAGCACTTATATATTAGGGTAAGGAACGGCTTAAGCTCCCTGGGACCCTATTCCAAGCACGTGGTAAACGATAACTTCCAACGCTCATTTTTTGCAACTTCATCAAAGCACCATACTGCAAAAAATGAGCATTGTAGGTTAACGTTAACCGCGTCCTTGGAATAGGGTCCCAGGGAGCTTAAGTCGTTCCTCACCCTATGTTCAAGTTGTGAGTTTTTAAATAAGAAAGAACTGTTCATGATTGAGAGATTGAAAAATGGAAAATGTTCCCATCTCTCAATAATGAAAAGTTCATTGTTGTATAAAAACTCGAGATAGTATAATTTTACTTGATACCTTTTGGACATAAAACAATCGAATTTCTATGGGAGATTTTTCCTTCTCTGAATCATGAGCAGTTCTTTCGAATTCCAATCAGAATATCACTAGCATCGAAACGATTCCATTTATAACTGTGGCAATGAATATAGGACACTAAGCTGAGAGCAGATAATCAGCTAAACCTGATAAGCAATGAGTTTAAGATGCAAAAAAAAGAAGAACAAACCTGTTTTTTGCATTTGTGTTATGTGAAACGCCAACTAATAGTTCATTATGCATCCAGTTTGACACGGTAGAAAAATATTTAGCTGCTGTGAGGGCAATATTCGCGATATATGAACAGCGATATAGGCGTTGTATTTCCCTTAACGTTCCAGGTTTTACAGTTTGAATGTTCACAGGTACTCAAATTCCACAAACCGTTTGGTCAAGATTTCCAAAAAGTGAGGGAAGAATTTTACTTACTTCAAATAATTAAACTTGGTGAGTCCATTCCAATTATTGAAAGTATGTGCAACCTTATTTCGATCTACATCGTTGACAATTTCGATTTGAAGACAGGCACGATAACCAGCTTCCATCGCCGTTTCATATGTAAGATAAGGGAACAAGTAAAAATGCAATGGTGTTTCGTGAGAGTTAGAGAAGTTGTGTTTTGGAAGTCTGTCAATCAAAAATGAGTATATTGTTAGACTGTAAATATTTGTCAAACATAATTATTAAAAGTTTACGCGTTTCGACTGCTCGTTTCAAAGAATCTTTTTTGCGAATTAAAAAGTTGTAGATACAGCATATGGCAACTTTCTTGATTCATTCGTGAAGGTGAACATTAGGGTGCCAAGGGAACGTATGGGGGAAAATCCATCAAATTTCAATAAAGAACATTGCTCGCCAAATTCACCATCCCAAAATATGATCCCATGCGAAATTTGAGCTCATGCCCAATTCAGGGGTTTAGGGGTCAAAATGAAATTTTCTAAAATTTTGAAAACTTTTGAATTCAGATTTTTCAACTGATCAATGTATGAAATTGCCAGGGAATGTTAGTTATAGTTTAGTTCCTGATATATTAGCCTAAACATCATCTTATAATTGATGTGTGATAATTCATTGGGGTAGTTATTTTAGTCAAAACAAAATTTCTGAATAATTTTTAATCTAATTTTTTAAATGTTTGACTCAAAACACCGCGGTAGCCGGTCCTTTAAATTTTCCAACAAAAAGGGCCGACATTGTCTAAGAACAAGACTCATAATTGAAGTCAAGAAAAAGCATTGATTTATACAGAAACATTTTTTTTTTCATTTTGAAATACCGTCAAATCTCGAGATTTTGTGTATTTTAAGTCATTTGGCATCCAAAAACAAATTTCGAATTTAATTTTTTCCTTGAGATGAGGGGGTGACATGAAATGTCAAAACTTTGGTCGATTTCTAAATCATGTCTAATTGAGCTCAAATTTAGCATAGGGTCCTATTTTGAACTAATGAAACTCTGTGATCAATGTAGTATTTTAAAAATACGAAAATATCATTTACATTTCATGGTGTGGTTGTGGCAGGTTGAAGAATGATTTTTCTGATTCAATAAAGGACTTTAAAAGTTTGTTCAAACAATTGACAACATGCGCACGAGAGGCCAGTTCTAGCATTTGGAAAAGGTTACGTAGCGCATCTGGTGAACATATTAACGAGACGCCACTGATACCACAGAGAACAGACAATGATGTCCATATACCTTTTCTTGAAAACGTGTGTAAAAGTTGACATGGCCAGCTGGTAGTAGAAGCACGTGCAGAGAAAACAAACAAAACTTTTCAGGTTGTGTGCTAGGTTTTTTATTGATAAACATTTACATTACAGCGCCGCCTAGCAGGGGAGCATAACGACATACATTTGAAATGTCTGTTTAAAGTTTTACTCAAGTAGAAGACCAAAGATGAACGTCTGTTCTCTGTGCTGATACTAAGACTTATAGATTGGTTAGTAAAACGAAATAGGGCTTGTGATTAGGGAAAGACATCTTCAATATTGACATAATATGGTATTATAATACCATTAATACCAAGATTAAAAAGGATTATACATGATTTGAGTGAATTTGATTTTTAGTGCATTTAATTTGACATTTCAAACCACGAGATGATTACCTTGTTAATATATAAAATGATATTAGACTGTTAATATTATTTTAGTGCGAAATGTAGTATTATAAGACTCATCATACACTGCAATTCATAACACTGCTATTAAATTCTACGCAAGATTATGATGTCCACTCCATAGAAATATGACCACCTTCAGGCCAGAGTCTGAACGTCGACTTTAGATTGCAAGACTAAATTCTAAATACAGGCTTTTGAGAAAAAAACCCGCATGGTGTCAGCAGGGTTCTACCTGTAGTTCAGTCGGTACATAGTAAGCAGCTACAAAGAGTTGATTTGACTCCCGGTTTGGTCTAGAAATTTTTCGTAAAGAATTTACGAAAGAATATCCCACCCGAAAAGACATTCGACTGTATTGGGTTGGAAAATCGACGCGTTTATCGACTACATTATGAGACTCTTAATAGCCCTTAATGGGAATAGACACAGCCAAAACAGCACACTTATTTAAATAAATTGTTTGTTAGTTTGTTAAGCTGCCATCTGTGGCGCGCTTGTTCTTTTTCTTTTGTTTTTGCGCAGTTAGTCTCTATTGATTCTAATTTTTATCTGAGGGCATTTTATTTAGGTGGTTGA
>JASCZW010011343.1:0-32417 GCA_034211315.2 Aedes japonicus | reverse complement strand
TTAGTTTTAAGTTCTGTAAAAACTTTTGAGCCTTTTTTCAGTCTCTTTTATAATCACAAAATAAATATTCATACTTTCGAACGTATTATTGATTTATCTTGATATAAAGAATGAAGTAAAAACCAGAATACGCCACTCTCGTTTTAACCTAAATTGGTTCATTTTACTTAAATTTTGAAAGTAATTTTTTTCACAGTCAGTGTCAGTGAAGTCATAAAAATGCAAAAGATTGCACGAATTTTAATTTACAATGTATTGTCTGTTTTATACATCTTAATTTATATATATCGTTATTGACTCAGTTTAGTTCAGCTCAAATCTTTCTCCGTTTGGCTAAACAGCCAGCCACATGCGTTGTTGGCAAGCGTCTCCAGCTGGCACGTACGGTGTCATGAGGCATGACATACCATATTTTCACCAAACGTTTCTTTAAAGTTTCCACGGATAGTTTTTGGAATTCTCCAGTTTGCCCAGCATTCTTTCGCCAAAATAAAGTCCGGAAAATTATCCTCACGCCGAGTCTGTGTAGCTTTCGCCTACTTGGGCTGTACGGAGTCTTGTTGGAAGCAGTATGGTGCATTATTGTAGTGTTTCTTGGCGAAGGGAAGCAAATGGTTCTTCAAAAACATTATCGATGTTATGTTTACTGTTGATTTTAACACAGGTTCAATGAACAGCAATGGAACCTTCAACGTTTTGAAGAAACATCCCCAAACCATCACCATTGAGACATTCCTCTGAACAGCTAGTTTATCACAAGGAATACCAGAATGATGTCCCGATCATTTTAGTGGTTGTGGATGATCCTGTAGCAAGAACATTTTTTCGTCCGAAAACAGAAATTCAAATCACGGAATTTCACAATGAGCAGCTTGCGATATCTTTCGACTATTGCAGTCTTCTGCTTTTCAGTAAAGCCATGCATCCATGTTTTTTTGTATGGATTCAGTCCAAGGTAGTCTTTCAAAATACTCCTGATGGTTGCGAATTTCCCAGTCCTTTGGCCAGCTTTCGACCAAACTTAGCTGGATTCCGTCAGATTCGCTCTGTCACTCGTTTGATGCCTTCCGGACACCTGACAGTGCGTGTACGGCCAGGTCTAGGAGGAACTTTCTAAGATCGGTTTCATTATAGCGTTTGATAGTGCGAAAGATGAATCCTTCGTTTATAACGAGTGGTTTTGATTTTTTAAATAGTACACGGTCTAAAATCGTTCAAAAGCATTGCTTATCAGGGGCTCCCTTTTCGCATCCACTATTACCACGATCGTCTACCACTCGAGTCTCAAACGAATGAAAATTCGAAAAATAACATTAATAATGTATAAATACCTTATTTTGATACAGATAACTGGCTTTGCTATTAGCTTAAGCAAAATGTCTAGGAATACAAGCAAAATATCTCGAACAACAAAACTTTTTATTTGGGATACCTGGGAATACCTGAGAGGTTATTTTGGTATTTTCTTACCTCAATTTGCTATTCGCATAACATTTTGGGAACACTTTCATGGTATAATCCTCAGGTCCGGAGCAGGATAACAACATATGAATACCTAATTTTAATCTGGATAACTGGCCTTGGTATTTAAGAGCTCAGATTAAGAGGTAAAATACCGAAACAAAATACCTAGGAATTGCATGCAAAATATCTCTCGAATAACAAAAATTGTTATTTCGGATATCGAGAACTTTTTGGTATTGTCTTACCTAAATTTGGCATTCACCTAACATTATGGAAACAATTTGGTATTATCCTCAGGTATTTCACCTCTTAAACGGAGCTCTTAAATACAAAGGTCCGAAGCCGTATCGTAGCAGCAAGGAAATTTGCCGGAGAAAATGTTGCGGGAAAAGTTACGACAATGGCGCAGTGGCTCCTAGTTATCGGCAGGTATCATAAAGAGTGGGACGTTCAAAAATGGGTCGAATATGATTAAGTGTACACTGATTAGTTGTTTTTATAGAAATTATCAATCTTTATTTCTTTTTGAAGTTCATCGTCTACAAAACCAGGAACATTATTTGATTAGGCTTCCGATTTCCCAAATGCGAATTGTCGGGCTTGACGTTACCCACCTCCCATCAATTTTTGTACTGCTGTTATATCCACTGTATTTGATACTAAACGCCAATTTCATTGGACTGTTTTCACATCCAACTGTTTTTGAGTTCTCTTGTGTTTCTCATTTTGCCCAACATTTTACAATTGAGCGCAGTTCCGTCGAATTTGGAGATTTGCACACTATTGGCGGTATACCATTCCTGAGCCATTTTCCGTAGTGGGAAGAAGCGAGGTCTGGCCAAAACAGCACGAAACAACTATGTTTCTTCAAGAGAGGTAATTCCTTTACACAAATATCTTGGTTGACAGTGCCAGTTGTCACGAAAATTTCGCTTTTTAGCTCACAAGGACAAATCACCCGCAAACCAAGTATTTTTTTTTCGGGAACTTTGACATTTTTTCTACTTAAACTTATCTTGAACTTTTCTTTTTCCTGTAGCTGATAAAATTCTTGATCTGGGAGCTGCTTGAAATCAGCATTGACGCATGTTTCGTACGCGCTTCTTCCTTTGGCTGTTTTGTTTTGCTTATCATCGCGATTCGGTGTCACTGTAATCTTATATGTTGACAGTTTGCCTCGTTTCTTTGCTTTTTGCTCTGTTGTGTGGGACTTTCCCAAATTGTTTCCGATATCTCTGATGGAAAGGTTCGGATTGTGTTTGAAAATGTTGACCACTTCAGTTTCCTCCTGATCCCGGCTTCCTGGCGGTCCTCAGACGTCCTCCGAACGCTTTTATAACATTCTTCACGGTTGATTTGGCAATATTAAGTGATTTTGCCAAGTTGGCGTGGGATTAATTGGGATTTTGCTTATGCGCGTGCAAAATTTTGATACGCTGCTCTTCTTACTTCGACGCCATTTTGACTACTGAATAGAAAACGGCAAGAACAAAATAGAGTGAACACTCCGTACGCATACACCTACAAAATGAGGGGTGTTCAAGTTTTTTAATGCACGATTTAAAAAACTACGTCATATTTGAGTCGACAAAGTTTTAACCGTTTCATCCTTTAAATTGTGGGTGAAAAGTGAATTTCTAAAAGCAATATTCAATCTGTGTTCGCGTTTCATCATGTAGAAGAAGAGAAGCTTACGAACACAGAGAAGCATTTTCAGCGGTAATGTTGCATTTTGTCTTTCCGATCGTGAAAGAGACAAATTCTAAAGCTTTGCTAGCTCGTAGCTTGTTTTTGCATGGCGTGCGAGAGATTTGGTGTCGGAAAGGTTAACTGGGGATTGAAAAGGTTTGTAAACCGAGTGTCGTGTTTTGCTGAAAAACGAGGAAAATTTTGAGACGGAACGATAGCAACATGCGCCTACTTTGACGACTCGCAGAACAGAGTAATTTTTAAGATCATTTATTTGTACAGGCTCAATCGAATTAACTTTACAGAGCCAAGTTTTCCATATTTATATATGTACATCAATTATCTTCGAACTAACGTTAAGGGGATAGAACCGATTACTCGCGGCCGTCCCGAGCTTAATAGGAATAACAATTGAACAGATGGGAAGATGGGTGGGAATTTGAAGTTTAGTTTACAAAGCATGTTTATTTTAAATTCGAAATTCTCTAAAAATTTATAACTATCCAACTTTTGCTTTTCTTTTACTTGAACATTTTTTGAGAAAGAAAAAAAACAAACACAGAAAAAAAAACTTGTAGTAAACATACATGTTAAACCAACTATAATCTAAGGCTAATATTGAGCATGAGCATGAGCATGATTGACCGCCCGAGGTTGCTACTCCGTTGTTGCCAGATCAGCTGTTATTACACAGAGAACCAACAGATGATGCTTGGGACTAACATACATCTTCAATATGTAAAAACTGGTGATCCCAAACTAAGGCAATACCAGCGCCGGCCCCGGCCGAATGCAGGTCAAGTAAGGCAAGGGTAGGAATATGTTTACGTGATACTCGCTTTATTGGAAGCCGCGGAATCCACTGCACTTCCACGTGAAATCACTGGGATCCTGGACAACAGGATTGGGTAGCAGCAGGGTTCGTTTTGGAACTACAATCAAAGGCTTATATTAGTCAAAAACGCATAAATGAATTTCATAAACTCACATATCACGAATCGGTACATTGGGTTGTCTACCTCGAGCCCGAATGGAATTATAAAGCTCAGATCTGACTCCACGATGCTCAGCACAAGACCAAATAATGTGATCTGCGTCCTGGTAACCTTGTCCACATACACAGAGATTGCTGTCGCTCAGTCCAACACGGTATAAATGAGCGTTCAAAGAATAATCATTGGACATGAGGCGAGACATGACACGAATGAAGTCTCGACCCACATCCATCATCCCAAACTAAGATATCTTCGACACATTTGGAATGATAGAATATTGCCATCTCCCCAAATCTCCTCAACTCCATTCATACAGAGAGCTGACGAGTGACTGGCGATTTATCGATCGTAAATAGCGCCCACCTTTGCAAGCGAGTCCGCTCTCTCGTTGCCCAGCATTGAACAATGATATGGGACCCATACATGATGATAAAATAACGCGAAGATAAAGCACTTCATGAGAAAATACGAGGAGTGCTTTACCGGCCTCAAAGAGCGAAAACCCCAAAGAACTGAGACTATCTGTGAAAATGAAGTACTGATCCGATGTTACTGAGGCAACAATCTCTATAAGGAACAAGGAGCTTGAAGTTTACGATTGGCACTAAAAATTTCATTAAATATACCAAAGCCTGCTGACTCCTCTATCAAAGATCCGGCAGTGAAGAACGATTTAATGGAATCATCTTGGACAACATTTGCAGCAAATATATCAGGAGCAATCATAGGACGATGATGCTCTGGGATCGAGGCGGATCAAAATTTGAATGTTTTGGACACGGATGTTTTAGGATAGTTTGGATTCGTGCAAGAAGAAGCGAATCAAATGAACTGATAGAACTGTCATTTGTTTCGGTATATAGCCTACTTATATTTATTGACGATTCACCGGTGGACCCTTGACCGGTGAGCTTAGTCTGCTTTTTTTTAATGCAACTTTATCCGGGAAGTCTCTTGGAATAAAAATATGATATCCTTGTTGAATGCTAAAACCTAAATCCTATACGCCGCGTAAACACAACATCAATGAATGATCATCGCATATCGATAGATCACTTTTTGATTTTTCAAATAATTTATTACACAGGTACATGATTGATTAATCGAAGAAAGGCGACGTCAACGAAGTATCAGTCGGTTAGTGAAATCCACCAGTACAGCTTTTTTTATCACTTTTAAAACGGGGAAAATTTTACCCATATCATTAGTAGAGTCTTGTGAAACCAAAATTTACAGCCCTGTCCTAACCTTTACAACCAAAAAGTTTCTTATAAACTCTCCCAAACTGCCACGCCGTTCCCGCGGGTGGCTATAAGCTAAGATAAGAATTCTCGCAACTGACAACGAGCCTCTATGGTGACACTGCGATGGCGCGCGAACATCACCGACACTGAATGGCACTTCGAGCATTGCACGGGAGTGCACAAATTGAAATGAGATATTTTTTCAGGTTGTTTTCCTTCGGCGTTGGCGGCATGCATCCGATCTCTTCCGGGGCTGTATACATACCTTCCGCCATATTCCACGAAGCCATTGTTGTGCTCGGTGTAGTTGCTCGCTGGTTTTGTTTAGATTTGCTCATCAGCACAACACCCACCTCCATGGAAGGAGATTCGCGGGATGGGAGAACCCTGGTACCGAAAATTGTCACCCCCGCCAACCGCTCAGTTGAGAGCACATTAATCCCAGCGTGCATTAATATTAATATTTTTACTATTAACTAGGATCTTTGTTTCCGGGAGAAGAAAGCATGGGTATCCGAGCGAATGGGTGCTGAATGAATCTGGCAGCATAAATTGTCGGCAGTGCAACGGATTGTAGCCCCCGATTGGATCACCTGGAGAGCGTTACTTAACTGATTAAAAATTTTGATCTCACAGCGGGGTTTGGTGGATGGTTGGCACTACTGAAGATGGAAAATATTCATCCGAATATTTATGGTTCGCTGGTTGCTTTTTCATCATTTAATAATATTCATAATGGAATCATTGATTGAAGCAAATCAAACTTGTGCCTGTTTTTTTTTTCGTTCCATGGAAAATCGAGCTTTTTGATGTGTTTCATTTTTTTTTATCCATAACTGAATGAACGAATTGGATGTAATAAATGCGATAGAAAATGTTGCACTCGAATGAAAAAAATAATTTCGTGTTTCCATCGATGAATGATTTTCCTTTCGATGAATCGATTCTCTTCAATTGAATCACAATACTTTTGAAAAGAAGCATTAAACCATGAACACATAAAATTGCTGTGATATTTGATGAAAGTGTCCGCTTGTACCATTCCAGATTATCAACATCTATTTGAAAATGCAAGTTATACCTAGCTCAGTAAATTCCCCGTCAATTTGCTTACTGTTTGTTGGGTCTTGAACGACCCCATTCCAACCGTCTCCACTCCATTGAAATCAAATGAAAATTTCATTTGGTAATTTGTTTATGTGTGTTGTTCGACTCGGCCACTGTTATCCTCGCTTTCAATAGGGATACATAAGCAAGAAGCATGTTCCCCGGAAGTGTATACCTGCTGACGAGGACGATGATGCTACAGTTTCATTCGGCGTTGATGGGAAAACTTGCCTCAATGCGATTCCAATTGCAACCACCCCATCAAACAGAGCCAAACTTGCAGATGGTACTACCACCAATAGGAATCCCTTCGTTTCGTCCCTGTTCGAGAGGCGAGATAAATCCTTTCATACGACAGTAGAGCAAAGTGGCCAGTGCGAGAGGGAAACCACCGCTACCCTGGTTCGTCATCATGCTGCCTGGATCAACATAGAACATACCGCTCCGCTCATCGTCCGTGTGGGTGAAGGGAGAACGGGTTGAAATCGAAATAAACTCTATTATGTAATTTCATCATTTCATTTCATTTAGCCGGAGCTCGAGCATGGTTGATTAATTTACACAAGTTAATTACGGAATTAAACTGCCCGCACAACAACAACACCCTCCACCGCCACTTCCGGAGTCCCCAGTTGCATCCAGCGAGATACAGCAGTGGATGAGGCAGGCCGAGTTGTTGGTCACTCGAGTTGAAAGAGTTTGTGCTATTTTCTCATTGGCTGCACTTGGTGGTTGGTTGGTTGGATGGTTTGCTTGCTGTCCCCGGCCGATGCACTGGGCTGTAAAGGGAACCATCCAAGCGTCAAAGGGATTCGATGGAATTGAATTATAGTCCTTGTGTAACTTATGATTGGATGGACAATGTTTGGCTGTCGATTTCGATTAGTTTAATTTTAACACAGTAAGAAATGTATTATGGGAATATGGTGTGTTCAAAACTGTGCTGGAAAGTATTACTTGTAGCAACTGCGCTGCACGTCAATGCTCTAAATATGTATATAAAAGGTGTAAAGCAGTCAGTTAACCCAGACATTGTCATAACCAGACTTGCCTGTATAAAAAGCTTATTCCTTCCTTGTAATTTTTATTCCTACACACTTAGAAGAAATCGTGTAAATTTGTGACTATATTTGGAGCGGCCTCAATGATATAATAATCTGTTGCATGGAAAATTACATCAATCAAATTAAATTTGAACTGTAATCTTCTACGAAACTTTTCAAGATAATGTAATATTTCAAGACGATGTAAATGTTCGAAAGATGTAAAATTATACTTGAAACTAATGCTTTTTAGAAAATGAATTTCTATGGCTGTATATTTTCACCCCAGCTTGATAATCAGGGGTTCGTGTTACAATTGTTACATGTTAGTGGTAGACTCTATTATCATCAAAATCAATCTTCCTCTCTTGCCCTGCTGCAGCAACCTTAGAAGATAAAAGATCATAATTCCTGCCTTGATGTGTAATGAATGTATTCCATCTGAGCAATTAATTTAGATTTGGCAATGTGGCTTGCTAGTGTGCAAATAGTAGCTGATTTAAAAATGTGCATTTCAGTTTACTGCCGCAGGAAGTCGTTCACACGTCGTTTCACACGTTGATGGCTGCCAAGAGTCGAGATGTAACTGGAGAATATATGATACGAACAAGAGAGAAGTGACTCCTTCAGTTTACACGAATGGTCTTGTAAATTTCAAGGACAACGGCGAGCAACCAATATAATTTATGAAGGCCATGTAATATTATGTTATTTCCATTGACTCGTACTAGTATGCATAACGGATATTTGGAATACCTTCAATAGAACATAAATATACTGCTGCAAACAATTACGTCGACTCAAATTGTGTAATTTTTCCAAATTGCGTTCGTTGCAGTTTTCATATTTTTTAAGGTGTGTACGTTAAATAGAAATCACCAATCATTGAGTCTCGTTAGACGTGCTTTGACTTAACGGAGAAATTCTTAAAACTAAAACTTGCTGTTTGTGTTGCGAATGAATATTTATAACGTAAAATACCGGATTTGAATAAAGTAAACAACAACAAAATTCGCATTATTCTCTGACTAAAATAAATTAGACAATCTTCTCAATATTTTTTATAATTCAGCGATTCCACGGGAAAAGAATAGAGTTAAAAAAAAAAGTTGTCCGATTTTGCCCAAAATCGCTTGGTATGTTCTTCATCAAAAATAATAAGACCCGTATTTTTTTTATTTTTTTATTAGGGTGACCATGTTCGATATAGGGTTACCAGAAAAATCGACATTTTTCGAAATTTTTTATTTAAAAAAAATCATAACTTCTGAACCGCTGAATCGATTTTTAATGTTTTTTTTATAAATAGAAAGATTATTACTTCTTGTTTTTATTAAAAATATTTGTTAAAATAATTCATGTACTCAAATTTGCTAAAATGGTCAATATATTTGTTTTTTTTTATGATTTTTGAAATGTTGGACCACAACGACTATTTATTTTTATATATTTTTATAAAAATTCAAACATTTTTACATAACATCAAAAAATCTCAAATGTTCATCGAGCCGTTTTTGAGTTAAATTTTTTGAAAATTTCATTAAAGTTATCAAACTTATTCCTAATAAATTCATGATAACCATGTTTACAAATCTAGTTTTATTTGTGAAGTAATGTACTCATCATAAGTAGGGGAGGCTTATAACTCAAATTCGGCATGAGTGCCCCTGCAATCCTTATAAGCACTCATGCTGAATTTGGACGCTAACGGCCCATTGTGGCTCCAGTTATAGCGTAAACCATGACTGAGTAAATCCTAGCTATGTTGGTCTCTGCTTTTAAACAATTTGAGGCTGATTTATAGTTCATTTAATGGGGTCAGAATTGAACTAGCCACCCCTACTTATGATGAGTACATTACTTCACAAATAAAACTAGATTTGTAAACATGGTTATCATGAATTTATTAGGAATAAGTTTGATAACTTCAATGAAATGATTCCCGCAGCTATTTTGAAGTGATGGAAAATGATGCTCATTCCATGCGTGTATAGGCAAAAAACTTGAAATTTTACACACATCAAACATGCAGCAACACTAACAGATTTGAGGAGCCAATATTTTCAACTGGTCGAAGCTGCCTACTTTGATAACTTTTTACTCTTGATTAATTTTGTATCTTGACGATGTTGTGGCATCAGATATTTTGTTTGGTTTATTGTTAAATGAATCCAGGAAAGTGTGCTGTTTAGTGAAATACCTGTTACTAGAAAATGAGAAGAAAGATTAGTGATTTCCATTTAATTCCAACTAGACTCGCGGGATACGTACCGTGTAAAATAAAACCGTTTTATTTCAAAAATCTTCGTAGAAAAAGACCGCGTTATTTCGAAAATCGTCGTTTAAAAAACCAAGTTATTTCAAAAATAGTCCTTAAAAAGAGTTTTATTTCAAAAATTGTCAAAAAACCATCTTATATCAAAAAACATTGTTATAACTAATTACTGTGAAAGTGCATATGCATTGTTTCAACGCATATTGCATTGTTTTAACGCATATTGCATTGTTTAAAAACAAAGTTCATGGCTATCATTAATTTATAACTAAAACAGAATAAAAATTATCCGTTTTTATCAGCATTTATGTATTTACAGTCAATTTTCCATATCTCGACATTGAAGGCCCATCGAGATAGGGAGAGATCGACATTCAGAATAGAAATTGGCTAGCCTGCAAGCCTGCTCATTTCTCTTTATCTCTTCCGCTCAGCTATTCTCAATGTATGCATCCCTAAGCAGTGCCTCCGCATCCTGCAATAACCTAACTAGAAATTCATAATTCACCGATTCCAAATCACGAATGAACACCGCCTACATGCAAGTGGGCGGAATGTTACAACTTGGAAAAATTGTAAAAGATATCGATGAATCAACCCTCTCAGATTTAACGCTAATATGCAGGGTGGCCACAGACTCGGGAAAATCGGGAAATGCGGGAAAAATGCGGGAATCCAAAATCATCGGGAAATATGCGGGAAAAAGGCGGGAATTTCAAAAGTCATCGGGAATTTTTGTCATATAGAACCATACTCACACCTTTTTCAAATAATTTGAGTAGCGTTTTTGTCATTTAAACGGTCCACCGATCTCATTGTTCAGCCTGTTCAAAACGTACCGCTCAGAGCATCTTCAGCGGTGGTCTATTTTAACATCTTCATAGTTGATTTGCATCGGCAAACTTAAAAAGAACCAGCTAAAACAGACCAACTTTGCGTTCCCCGCACCGGTGTAGTATTTCTTGTTGTTAAACCCACCAACACCTATCATCTTGTCAATCATACAACATCCAGAGATCAGATTTTTGTTTTTTACAGAGACCAAGGACTTTTCGCAAACTTTTTGCCATGGATTGGTTTGAATGGTGGTGAGTGTTTGAATGCACGCATCTCATTTAAACGATATTAGATAGTGCTGATAGTGATATATAGCGCCAAGGGATATGATCCTAGACATTATGCGACAACTAGAGTACACTGATGACTTTTTCCAGCTGTTGCGATGCAGCTGGATATGTTGGCCTTAGTGTTACATAGGTGCACTGCAGCCTAACGGAAGTTGGCGTATGTCCTCAGCTAGTTCTCTCGACGAAAATTTGGTGGTTGGGGACCCTGAGGATTTTTTGCAAATCCGTCCTTAAGACTTACGGCTCGCAGTATTTACGTCCCTCAATATCGGAAAAGGTGAAAAAACTGATGGACAAAAATACTTCCCAAAAGTTCGAAAAAAATCTTATACATTCAGTGCACTTAGAAACTCAGAGAACTTACCAGAAGCTCGGTATGCTTCTAAGATTTGACGTAGACTTTCCCGAGGTTTAGCTATTCTCCCTGATGTTAAAGGAATATCCCATAAAATCAGGGAGCTTTCCAGAAATTAAGGGTTCTTCCTAGAAGTTCAGACAACTCTCCTGAAATTCAGAATGTTTCCTAGAAATTCAGGAATTATCCGTATACAAAACTTCTTAAAAGTTCAGCGAACATGTAGGAGTTCAAGAAACTTCCTTGAAGTTCAGGGTTTCTCAAGAATTCAAAAACTTCTCAGAACTTCAGGAAATGCTCACAAAGATCATGGAACTCCCCCAAAGATCAGGAAACTTTCCAAAAGGTCAGCAAACATCTTAGACGTTCAGAGACGTTCAGAGAACGTCCCAGAAATTCAAAGAATTTCCCAGAAGTTCAGGGAACTTTCCAAAAGCTCGAAAAAACTCCCAGTTGTTCAGGGGATTCAGCAATTTAGAAAATTTCGCAGTAGTTCTGCGATCTTCCAAGAATTTCAGAAAACTTCCCCTAACATCGGGGAACTTTGTAGAATTTCATAAAACGTCTCAGATAAACAGGAAACTAGATTTTTTGAGCATTCGAATAGTTTAAGAAACATTCAAAGGATTTTTCCATAAGTTTGAGGAGCTTCCTAGAACTTCAGGGATCTTTCCAGGTGATCGAGAAACTTCCCAATCGTTCCGAAAACATCCCAAAAGTATAGGGTATTTAAGTTTTAAGAAGAACTCAAACTTCTTACTACTCGATAGTTTTTCGAACTCAACCAAAACGAGAATAAAGAAACCAACTACTTTTAATCAATTTCATAGAATTTCCACCTATTCACAATCTTGGAGATCATAAAAAGTTCTTGTAAGGTTTAACAACATCTCGGTAATGCTAACTATTCAGCAGAAATTCCACGGCTTCCAAGATTTTTTTCAATTTATTGTAAGTTATTTAAATATGTGTGATATTCTGCTGGAAGTTAAAACAACTTTTGGGAAGCGAAATCTGATTTTCTAAGTTCCCGTCATTTCCAGAAAGTTGTTCCTATTCCATGGACGATCAGCAAACTTTTTGGAAGTTCATCCAAATTTCCAGAAACGTTAATAGTTTTTCGGCAATTCAATGAACTTCTCTAAAGTTCCACCATTTCTCTTCTCGAAAGACAGCGAGCAAACTTCATGATTATCTGGAAACTTCCAATTATTTTATTCAACTGCCGAGAAGTTGAATCAACTTCTGGCATGTTCATTATAGATATTTCCACCCTATCTTCATAGATATTCCGAAGTTCATTAAACTAAATTTTTAAAGAGTGCGTTCAGTAAGAAACTTAGTAGCTTAGATAAGTTCTGAAAAGATGCAAAATAGATCCGGTATAACACAAAATTTACAAACACCAGCGATGCAGCGATGTTTTTGAGTTTGGTCTAAACAAATAAATCCAAACCACGATTTTAACCACCGTTGAAGATGCCCTAGGAGATCTGGCTACACGGCTGTAACAGGTGAGGCCAGAAATGAACTTATCTTTCATGTGGTGGCGAATGTGTTTGAAGTTTGGCGAATTGCGTTTGTAAGGGTGTTAAGACATGGTGAAAGGTGTGCTCAATGCCATCTGACGTTGTTTGCCGGATTCCAGAGAAAAGAAAATGGTTGGGACAAATTTTGGCTAGAACCAAGAAGAAGCTACCAAATATGACAACATTTGTTGAAAATTGGCTCATCCTGTCGTACAAAAAGGCGTATTTTAAATAAATGGAAAGTGTATGTTGGTAAATCAAACTGAAAAAAGTTTGGGAGCTCAGAGATTTAGCTACAAGTAATTTATATTAACTCATCTTAACAGTCGGGAAATTAAGGCAAAAATGCGGGAAAAATTCGGGAAAAATGCGGGAATTTTTATATTAAGATTGTGTGGCCACCCTGATGCTGTTATGAGAAATTTACAAGCTCGTAACTGCATGCTAGTTTGTGATTTTTCCAGACTTATGAACAAAAAGTTCGGCTTGTGATGCAGCACGGCATCCTAACTTTGTATTTGGAAATTTGTGTCGCCGCACAAATCCTCAAACAAATGTGCGGGCTGGTTCATCTCCCGTCGTAGTCAGTCAAACACCACTTTTGGGCATTTTTGTAACTTCTCCGGGGTTGAGATTCGAACTCGTAACTTAGGCGTGAGAGGTATGGAGTATGGATTGTCACCAATACGTCGGGATCGCCCCCCACGGAGCTTAGGTTACTAGATGTTTGAAAAATTCTCTATAACCTATTTAGGATTATACACATGAAGAATGCAAATTTGGCAAACACCCACCATTGAAGACTAAGGTCAACCCTCTGTGTAAAATAAATCAGTATGAACTGTACTTCTATGTTGTTTTTACCCCTAAGCCATTCTTTCCATTCGCGATGTTTGATGGCCACCCGTTGATTGATCTGAAATTTTGGCCTTGGATTAGCTTTTCCTGCATTCGTACTGAAGTCAGCATAACTACTCGAAAATCCTGAAGACTATTTTTCTTCTTGCTATCGATCATTTTCAATAGTTTTCATACACTGATTTTAAAAAGTCAGTCGTGGATTCAAAACTCAATGGACCTGCTTAAGTAAGCTGCATGCAAGAGTTAACCTTTTCCGCCTAGTAAAAGGGATAAACAATTGATATAAATTGTGAAAGCCCTATACAATTCTCATACCAAAGAAAACTTTCATCTGATTAAAAATGGGCACTCGACGATAGTAGTCCATTACTATATAACAACCGAATTTAAGAGTTGCCATCAAACCAAACAAAAGTAATCGATATAAATTCAACACATTTCAGGTGTGCTGAATGCTGAGGAAGTTAAAAGACATACGAACTTCTTCATACCGTTCATTGTACGCATTCCATTTCAGCTTCCCTTCCAATCCACCCAACATTACATCCCTGGAAAGCTCACAAAGCTCTCGAACTTCTCTATGGCCATCTGTTGGAAATTGGTGAAATCACATTCTAAACGCAAAGTTGAACACAAAGCTGACTCATTTTATGCCTATCATTGTCATCCATCCATAGTGCCATGTTATTCTCAACAAACTACCAGTCATTCGAAAGTTAGCACACTTGATTCGGCGTTCGCTATATTTATTTACATTATTATACTCAATCGATTATTGCTTTCATTACGCGTCTGGCAATGACTCAGTAAAGTTTATTTTCTGCTTGTGAAGTGAAAAACTGTGATAACAAACCCAAACGATTCCTTCGCAATACTCTTCAAAAATGCATACTCTTTGGACAAGCGTTCTGATCGTAGGCACAATCCTTTCAGGATGTCTGGCCAAAGAAAGCAATTCGACTGGAGATTATCCGATCGTTATGTGGCATGGGATGGGTAAGATTTGCTTTCTATACGTTCCTGTTGATCCAAAACTAATGCAGAATGTTTTAGGTGATACCTGTTGCTTTCCATTCAGCTTAGGGGGCTTCAAAAAGTTCTTGGAAGCAGAACTTGGAGTGTACATAAAGTCTGTGGAAATTGGCAATTCTATCGTAACGGACTACAAGAGTGGTTACCTCATACACCCTAACAAGCAGGTTGGTATTTACATGTATAAAGGTGCATTTTTCTGTTTCTACTACTCAGAGGCAGCACCATATCTAAGTATTTGAATGTGCGTGATTGGGTGGTAAACATTCGTATTTGGTTTCCATTTATTATAGGTAGACGACGTCTGCCAACAGCTGAGTGCCGATCCAAAACTAGCCAATGGCTACAATGCTATTGGTTTCTCGCAAGGAGGACAATTCCTGTATGTTAATTTTCGCTCCAAGATTATGGTGTGATTCTAATCATCAAATGATTCCCTTTGTTATTCCAAAGCCGTGCCGTCGCTCAGCGCTGTCCAAATCCTAAAATGAACAACTTGATCACCCTCGGCGGTCAGCATCAGGGTGTATTTGGTCTACCGGATTGTCCATCGCTCAGCAGTAAGACATGCGAATACTTTAGGCAGTTGCTCAACTATGCCGCGTACGCGCGATGGGTACAGGATTACTTGGTGCAAGCTACCTACTGGCACGATCCGTTGAATGAATATGTGTACAAGGAATCGAGCACTTTTCTAGCTGATATAAACAACGAACGGGTGGTTAACGAAACCTACATTCAGAACCTGCAGAGTCTGAACAAATTTGTTATGGTAAAATTTACCAAGGATAAGATTGTGCAACCGATCGAGTCGCAATGGTTTGGCTATTACAAACCGGGACAAGACAAGGATATTCAAAAGCTGGAAGAGTCAGAGTTGTTTCTGAAGGTATGAAGTGATTTCCAATGAATGAATTCCGCTAAACATTCACTATTACAGAACCGCCTTGGACTGCAGGAGATGCATAAACGGAATAAACTCGTATTTTTGGAATGTGAAGGCAATCATCTTCAATTCACTAAGGAATGGTTCAAATCGAATATCTATCCGTTTTTGTAGACCAAAGATTATAGTTTTGAGCACAACGGAAGTTGAAACGATTCCAATAAGACTGCATGCAGCCTCCACCTATTAGGTGTCTCCTTAGAATTATGTTTCGTGCGATATGTTTTGAAAGCATAAAATAAAGTGAAGATTTATTCCTTTGATTCCTTTTTCGTAAATGCTGTAAACAGCAAATAAAAATCCCTGGAATAAATGGATGTAAATTGAATGACAATCTCAACCCTCCGTTTGTCGAAACAAAGATCAAATTTTAATGTGACCACTATCATCAAGGAGAAAAACTTTTATAGTTGGGGTTTGAAGAATAATAAACAAAAAAGTATGACGGCATCCTAGAGATTCAACCGATTGATTCATATGAAAGCTGTTCTTCTGTAATGGATCGCTTTTCTAGCCACTCAAATTCTCAACATCTCATTCAATTAGACGTATATATTTTTTGTAAACAAAGATTCAAACGTGAATAATAGAATAATAGTTTCCGAACAAAGTATTACTTCACTCCGGGGTGCTAAAAGTTGCTAGAAACTCACCTTTGAATATTTGTTTTCAAAATCAGATATGTCGCTTCGAATAAGTTGTCGAAATTTAAACAATATAAAAAAAACAACAAAATCTTGTATATTCAACAGAAAAGCTGCGCATATTGATGCGTCTTATTAATGTTTAGTATTATGTGGGATAAATTTTTGTGAATCGCTGGTAGAAAGTGATAAGACTGCTTCAGAAAGTGATCCTTTCTATAATTCAATTCCGTAAAGCCGTTGGTTCCGGTTTATAGTCATGAGTCGTTAGGTAGGGTCCAGCTGGTGGGGTCGTCTCCCTAGCGTCGATGATTGTCACCATGTGAGGAAAGAGGCCGACGAAAAAAAAAAAATCAATTCCATTGCTCAGCGCTATTTTACCAGGCTATACTAGGCAGGTGAAAGCGACATCTTACTGTGAAGTCAGTAAACGAACTCAGAGCCATCTTTTTCTCATTGTGCTTTCAACAAGATTGCTAAGGGTACGTTCACTGATTGTGTTGGTCCTATTGAATCAAACAGAACAGGAAAGGAGGGTTTAATTGATTCTCACTGAATTAACCATTCAGTTGAGTTTCTGCCAACACTGACTACTAGGTAGCGAACACCCTCCGTTTAAATGGGGCTGGTAGTTAACTATTTTCATTTTCATTTTCTTTCTTGCAGCGCTTGGTGGGGTAATGGTAGCGCAAGTTATTCCAAAGCCGAGGGTTAACGATGGGTAATGACTGAAACGTATATGCGGACCACTTGAATGCCATACGAGAGGTGTTGGTGATTGACCCTCAAGCGAGCTCAGGTCCAAAGTGTCGTCGTTTGCGGGTATTGTGGGGGAAGATATGCCAGTATCTAGAACTAGAATTTCAGAGAGAAATACCATAACCGTGCCAAAGTGAATTTTGATTCGGTGTTCAGGATTAGTTTGTAAATTAATCAGTGCAAGAAGAGTGTATTGAGACACACATATCATGTTACTACCGGAAGGTTTCCAACACGTCGGCGACGGACGGGTTGATGTGGACGAGTGCCGACGGCAGCAGCTGCGGTCCAGCAACACTTGGCCATCTAGGATATTGAGGAGAGCTGGTTTGCAAAGCAACAAATAATTTATTTCTACCATATTTTGAAGACAATATCTAATATCCTGTTTTATTTTATTTTGTCTGTTTTGTTTTGTTTTCTTTTTCGTTATGCTTGTCTCTTTTCAGTCACATTGGAGCGGTAACTTTTGGCGGATAGTGCTACATACTTTCAGCTTATCGTTAACCAAAACGAACCCAGCAACTAACGCTTTCCCCAACTATCCAACATCCCAGTGATTTCTCGTGGAAGTGCAGAGGATTTCTCGGCTTCCTTCAAAGCGAGTATCATGTCAACACTTTCCTTCCCATTCCCTATTTGACCAGCATTCGGACACGGCCGGCGTCGGTATTGCTTTTTAATGGGTCACCAGTTTTACACATTGAAGATGCATGTTAGTCCCGAACATCATCTGTTGGTTCTTTGTGTAAATACAGCTGATCTGGCAATAACGGAGTTGCATCCGTGGGCGGTCAATCATGCTCATGCTCATGCTCTACCACTTGAATGCCATACGAGAGGAATAAGGATATGTTATCGAAGGTAGTAGGTAGCTTTTGAGTCGCAAAGATGCTTCAAAATGTTATCCATATTAAAAGAATTATATTAGTTTGTTACTTACTTTAGGTGGATATACTACTCTGTTAATGATGCTTCAATTTCTTCCATATCGATGAAGATTATTGATCAAAACGGATGTTCCACCCGGTGCTGAAAATAGTCATTTCAAATTTTGAAAAAGGTGTTTTATAAAAGAGTAGCTCTTGGTTAATTTTGCATTTTTTTTAACAGTGCATTGTCCTAACTGTAATATAGAGTGTGTTATATCCACTGCAATATTGAAATGATGTTCAATGATATTCGAACACTCGGTTTTTTCGTTCTCACACCTTAAGGACATACACGACCGAGTCAATTCCAAATATAAATTCAAGCTTAGAATAATTTTCACTTCAAGTGTTTGAAACTAAAAACCACAGCTATATCGAAACAAAAAGTGTTCCAATTGCTAACCAATGGATGCTTCAAACTTTGAATCAAAGGAGCAGGCATTTGTTGAAGATATCATGCATGAAGTCTCAATAGTATTTGAGATTTGTGCTCTGCAAATCGCAAAGTGAGAGGGACTTGGCCTTGCATGTTCTTAAATGTTCGAGCAATACACTGTGAGACAATTTTACGAAATCAAGCTCAACCTGTTTATCAAACAGGTTTTTTTTTTGAAAATCAGCCTCTGGAATGAACTATTGCCAAATGAGTCTCATTGAGTTGATTACTTCCATGTTCGGTGTTAGTTGTTATTCTCTCATCGGGTTTGTTTAAATTTTTTTAAAAGAGAAAATTTGTAGCGAAAGGAAGTGAAAGCGAAAGAAGTTATGTTGATATTCTCATAAAGAGTTCGCGTGTCTTTTACCAAAGATTAAATGCAACTCAACTGAGCAGTTTGTTTCCCTTCGCAGAGAGTTTGAATCCCTTCGACCTAACCAAACTCAATCAAAACCAACCAGAAACTTATAAACTAGTTGTAGTATAGCGAGAATGTGTGAAGGAAATGTTAAATGGTTTGAAAGATTTTAAGTGTATAAATTTACCTTGCGATTTGGGTATAATCATCTGATTTGAGTATAATCAACTTAGCGTGAAACGAAATAAAACTTGCAGCAAGCTATGCGAAAACCTCCTCACTTTGTGACAGTAAACAAAATCAACACAACGCATTGACATGGGAGACCTTTAGCTATAAATACCAGCTAGCTGTGCTGATTCAGTTCATTCTTGTAACGAACTTTGACAGCAACGGACCAGTAGCAGCAGCAACAGTTTATCAAGATTACCAAGATGGAAAACTTCGGTTAGGTCACGACAGTGGAAACCCCGAAAGATCTGACCGAAGACGGCTCTCTGCGGTCTGCCGAATTTTCAGGATGTAACCTTCCGAATCTTCGCTTCCCGGACGCGCAAGAAAGAGGCGCAAAAATAAACGTATAGGCCAAATAGGGATTGTTTGCGTATTCTGGACCTAGTAAACCAAAATTTAACTTAATATCAACTTTTTTTCTGTGAACTTTCACTATCACACATTTCATTATGACCCAGTGCAGTAGTTCGTTATAGTCGAGCTAAGTTGATTATACTCAAATCAGATGATTATACCCAAATCGCAAGGTAAATTTATACACTTAAAATCTTTCAAACCATTTAACATTTCCTTCACACATACTCTCTATACTACAATTTGCAGCAAGCTATGCGTGTCGAAGGGTGTCGGGTATCGGGAAACGGTCTCGGGAACTCTCTGACTTCGGCATGATAAGAGCGTTTTTTTTTCTTCTATATTGTACAAACTCTCTTACAAGGCTGAATGTGTAATCCTCAAAGAATGTCATCTATTAAACATTATCTCACTTACTACAACTAGGACCAAAGAAAAACAAACTCCTGTTCTTATCACATCTGTTGTAAAATGAGCTGTCATAGTATTGCATCAAATCTAGACAAAATAGTCAAAAGGTCGAAAGTACCATTTGTAAACAATGACATCTAGCGTATTTTTTCTGAGATCTGCTTGCACCCACAAACAAAATAGCAAACAGTTACAGGGAGTATTTACCCTCCCTCGGTTATAGATATAGACGGGTAACCAGGCATCTCAGGAAATTTACGTTTGAAGTCATTGTTTACAATTGTTACTTTCGACCTTTAGACGATTTTGTCCAGAAATGCTTTTGTTAGGTCTATTGAAAATCCAAGTGAAGCCTGAGGTTAAACATCAGTATCTAAAATTGAAACTGATAATAGTTGTCTGGCTATTTTTCATACAGTATGGAATTGGCCAGTATCGTTGAAGTAGGTGAGTAGCTCAGTGGTTACCCGTTATGCTTACTACTGAGCAGATGGTTGGGAGTTCAATCCCAGGCCTGTCCCCCTTCTTCTTGCTATTTGTCACTTGCCTCTTGCTATCACCACTAGATTTAATATAAAAAGCAGTCTGCGCGCTTTCATTGATCGCTGGGGGGAGGGTTGCAGAAAGAGAGACTAAATTAATGATTTTTCATACCAATATCATGAGGCATTTACCGAGTACCTTACAGGGAACATGATGACTTCCACATACTCTGTGTCGTTCCCGATATTGGGGCCTTAAAGGCAAATTTGAATTTTATGTGTTGGTACGGATCTAGATACCACATTTCCAAAAAACTATGCAATGTACCTACATGGATTAGGCCTAATTCGGATTCTCTGCAACCGGTTCTGGTAGATCTTAAACAGGGAAATTTGAAAACCGATTAGTATAAACGATGGCGGGAAATTTCCCTTTTCAGATAATCTATGACTGGTCCCGGTAGAGTCCAAAGAGACCGATACTGTACAACGGCTAAGAATTTTAAATTTTTCATTTAGAACACACGCCATCAATTTGGGCTTCAAATGGTGAGTTGACAACTTGGCAGGAGGGTGCGACCGACCTCCGGTCCTCACAAGTTCCTACCTCACTCCTCCACGAGTCATATGATCACAAAAGACTGCCAGCTGAAACATGGAGACGCTGGTTGGCGTAGCCTGGGCAATGTTGTCAATCCGACAATAGCGAAGTGAGGGGGTGCGACCGGTAAATCATATCATAATTTTCCATTCTCATATCTTTCAGGTCTTCCAGGTCATCAGGTATTCTAAAATAATTTAAAATTTAAAATTAAATTTCTTTTTTTCTCATGGCTGTCATACATTGTCTAAATTTTCTGGCTCATAATGGATGCGCAAGTTTGTCTACAATTGCAACAAAACAGCAGTCGGCACACATGTAATTCTCAGTTCTTAATATAATATCCCTTCACTATATATATTATCTTATAGGACATTGTTTAATCATAACCAATATTATTTATCTTTATCATCATTTTTATCATTTTTATCATTACTTGTGTTTTTGTGATTTATATTCTAACATATTTTTTTTTTATAATTTCACCTTATAGGTTATATAAACTTTGAATTATTATGTCTTATATACCCAATTATCATTATGATTGAGAAGTATCTAATGCCTTGATTAAAAGAAGCTGCAACGGAATCTATGGTAGGCTTTTGCACTTACTACTTAATGTATTTTTCATTTCCGGTTTGCGAAAAGACCTTTTTCGAAATTTGAGCTCATCTGATTCGTGCAGCGCTGTTTGTCATTCGACTTGTATCTGATGTTATAATTCAATTTTTGTCATTACTGTATCATAACTCGCAATATTATTATATTTGATGATATTGTTTTATTGATTTTATTTCATAGATGATTTAACCATTGCTTATTGTTTTTTATGTCCATTTGTCTTTAACTCCCTGTCAATTAAATCTTCCCTGCTTTCCCAACCCAGGAGCAATAATTATTAAACCAGCTAAAATAAAAGCGGATTGCTGTTATAAAATCAACATCAAGCTGCAAATAGTGATCATGGCAACAGTAAATTAAAATGTGTAAATGTTAGTTCTGTAAAATTTAACAAACATTTTCAGGATACCACAAATCAAGATTTTGGTGAAATGCTGCTATCGGTGAAAACGAACGAAAACGCGCTCAAGCGCGAACCACGGAACTCTACACTATAACACTTTACTAAATTTCTTGCATTTTAGGATCAACCGAATGGAGATCGTATATAATAGATACGAATGATTGTAGTATTTTTCATTTACATAAATATAGACACTATCATATAAATATTTCATGGGAATGGGAGGGACCATCAGGGCACCCGATTGAAGCACTCTGGATGGGGAGAGTGGAAATGCCAACTCCCCATTGTTAACAGTTTGTGAATAGAGGGCGGGCTCTTCTCCTCGCCCATTGGGGCATCCTCATGTTAGATAGCTTGCTCTTTTGACCAATTGTTCAATCTTGTTGTTGGAAGGAGATTCTTTATATCCCTGTGGATACGTATAAGTGATGTTGCCTATCGATCCACCCAATCCCTTTTTGGCCCTTCATACAATGGCATGATTAGGATAATCAGTGGTTATTAAAGCTTGATCAACTCTAACAGAGAGGAGAGCCTATTGCTGTCGGACGTAGTTTCCGTGCTACAATGGGTGGTAGTACATATCATACATCATACACATTATTACCTAATGTATTTTTCAATTCCAGTTTGCAAATAGACCTTTTCCAGAACTGTGCTGTTTGCCATTCGGATTGTGTCTGATGTTACAGTTCTATTTTTGTCAGTACCGTATCATAACTCACAATACCATTATATTTGATGATATTGTTTTATTGTTTTTACTTCATAGATGATTTAAAAATTGCTTTTTGTTGTTTTACGTCCATTTGTCTTTAACTCCTCAAATCAAGATTTTGGGAAATTGCTGCTATCGCTGAAAACGAACGGAAACATTCTTAAGCGCGAAAACAGAGAACTCTCCACTTAAACACTTTACAACATTTCTTATATTTCAGGATCCACCCAAAGAGATCATAAATAATAGATACCGAATGATTGCAGTATTTTTCATTTACATAAATATATACACTATTATATAAATATTTCATGGGAATGGGAGGGACCATCAGGGCACCCGATTGAAGCACTCTGGATGGGGAGAGTGGAAATGCCAACTCCCCATTGCTAACAGTTTGTGAATAGAGGGCGGGCTCTTCTCCCGCCCATTGGGGCATCCTCATGTTAGATAGCTTGCTCTTTTGACCAATTCTAGGGTTTTTTTTTCATTAGGGCGTATCTACAATTGAGAGATTCTCTCCGGGCTCGCTCTCTTTCATTCATTACAGCGCCATTATAAAACTTACGAGGCATTCTTTAGTACAAATCGAAACACAACAGTGCTGGCTAGCATACTCTACAAATAGTAGAATGAAAAACGTAAAGGTGATTGGTTTATGAATGAAAGAGAGCGAGCCCGGAGAGAATCTCTCAATTGTAGATTCGCCCTAATGAAAAAAAAACCCTAGAATTGTTCAATCTTGTTGTTGGAAGGAGATTCTTTATATCCCTGTGGATACGTATAGGTGATGTTGCCTATCGATCCACCCAACCCCTTTTTGGCCCTTCATACAATGGCATGATTAGGATAATCAGTGGTTATTAAAGCTTGATCAAGTCTAACAGCGAGGAGAGCTCACTGCTGTCGGACTTAGTTTCCGTGCTACAATGGGTGGTAGTACATATCATACATCATACATCATAGAACACACGCCATCAATCAATCAGGAGATTTCGTTGTACCGGTTCCGGTAGGGCCTGAATAGGACAATTTTAGAATATCATAGGGTTGCAGCCGTCGAATGGTACTTATATATGAAGTTGTTGTCCTCTTTGGGACCTATTGGACCTAGTTTCAGAGCATCCGAATGTGGCCAAGTATTCTTGTTGATCCATGGCATGAAGCTAATTGACTTTTATTTGTTGAAATCATGAGTTTTGAGTCGTCGAATAGTTCAATTATTCAAAACTCTTTAATTGCTCCTACATATACCTACTCGTACCGGTGTACCAATAAACCATTTCGAGAAATACATACAGAGCAGGACACATCTATCGTTTACAGAGATCAAAATCTGTTCAATATAAGTTGTGGCGCAAGCCACATTCATTTTGACACTTGATGCACATGTGCTGATTTCTTCGAGCAGTAGAAAATATATCAGCTAACCGATATTGGAACATCGAAAGACAGCAATGATCACAAGATTCAACAGGCCAACATAGTTTCTAAATTTACAGTACGAATACAAATGGTTTAAAACAAGTTGCCTTTGAGATGGATTTATACATTATTTAATCTCAAATGCCTCAGATCTCTAAGTAACCATCCAATGGCTACTATGGTTACAGGATGTAACGGCCCCTTCATTCGGCCTATCATGATATCATGACGATCCATTTGTTCTTTTGCAATTGAGAACGTTTTCATCACTCAGTTATGATGTAACTGTTCGGAATTAACGATTTGCCTTGCTTTATAGCCGCCATGATTCCGTTAATTAAGCTTACAGATTTTCTTCGCCAACTTCAAATGCCCTAAATCTACTTCATTTTGATCGACATTTATTGTAAAATATTTATCAAAAACAAAGAAATATGAAAAATAAATTTTTATTTCGCAAGAAAACCGTAGGTTTTAATTGTTATGTGAAAACTATGCATATCTTATTATCAATATCATATGTAATGAGTAACGCGTTACGCGTAACCCATTATTTTTTACACGTTAAATATCCCAAATATCTAGTATCACACGGAAATCTTAAAAATAAGTCATACAATACTAATTGGTTTGTTAAAACTACGTATACAGTATTATTAATAAGATGAAATCGCTTCGGCCTTTTAGTTTGCACCGAGGTTTCAGCATGGTCACTACCGGGTGAAAAAGAGAAATACTCTTGTTGGTGCGTCACCTTTGACGCCAGCTGTGGACGAAGTTGCATCCATAAAAAGACCCAATTTAGTGTATATGATAAATTTGAATGTATGAATTTGATATTCATACATACAGCAACATTTACGATTAACTACTTATTATGATTTACTAAGCATATGTGTAACTAGTTGAATATCGTTTGTAGCTCAAATGTTTACGAGTTACAATAAAAAATGTTATCAATCGTAGAAAGCAATCTGTAAGAACAGCAGCGTTGATACAGTTCTTTAGGGTGAAAGTAACTCGTACTCCCGTCCGAAGCATGAGAAAAATGTATCAGAAGGAACGGTAAGAAGAATTGGTGAAATATGATTTAAAAGAGTGTCGTGACCTGATCGAGGATTCCAGCATCCATCAATCGTCTCAACATTAGACACTGAGAACCTCAAATTCCCATATCGGATCAAGCATCTAGCAGGGGTGATGGTGTTCGAATTGGTAGCTTCCGATGGCAAACAAATGGACCCCGTTTTTATCCAAGAAAGCCTGAAAGTGAAGACAGATGTGTATTTATGAATCTTTAAGGATCTAGTTTTGCCTTGGACTACATCTATCTGCGACAAGGATGCCAATATTGTATACCTGCAAGATGGAGCCCTTGCCCACACCTCAACAAAAACACAAATGTGGTTGAAGGACAATATGCTTCAATTCTTGTCCAAAGAGATAGCCACCTAGCTCACCTGACTTATATCCTCTGGATTCCAGTGTATGGGTGAACATTGAAGCAAGTATATGTGAATATCCTCACTTGAACTTGAACTATCAAAAGATCTCCATAACAAAGCATATGAGAAAAATGCCATCTGCCTATATTGACAAGGCTGCGAAAGATTCAGGCATCGTCTGGAAGCGGTACTAAAAGCAAATGGCAGACATATCTAGTGAAAATGAAGCGCAATTTTCAACGATGTTTAAAATTGATAATAAAGGTACTAAGCTCGAATGAAATTAACAAGGTTTGAGTCTACTTATTTTCTAACGCATACTGTACACACTACCAAAATCTCGTGTAAATTTCTGTCCCTGAGACCGACACATGCAAGCGTCCTTTAGCGCATAAGAATGTGTTGAAAAAGATGAAAAAATAAATTCAACCGAACACTTCTTTGTCGAACTGCGTATGTTTCAGTTTCAGGAGACATAATTTTACACGAAATCTTTCTTTACGTTCCCCGACTATTACGTTCCTTGACTTTACGTTCCCGGTCTGTTTACAAACAAGAATTAGGTCTCGTGTAAAATTCATTATTTTTAAGTGTGTACATCTTCCCGCTCACCGCAAACCACGAAGAAAATAAAAGTGGCTTGGACATTTCGTTCTAGCTGATCGTCACCCACAGAACGACTTTCTTCGAGTGAGTCCTTAGTGAAGAACGTATGGTACTCAGCCCCCTGCCAATCGCTGTCGTCCAGCGTCCTTATCCATTATAACTAGGTCATCGCTTTTCGCCCAAAAGATGTTTTTCGCCAGCACATTCAGTCGCTTCTTTTGGGTGATGCATGCTATTCAGACACGACCCGCTTCGACCAACGTTTGCGCATAACAATGTCCATATTGCCCAGGTACTTCTTCATCATTTGGCAGGTTCCTCCAATCCTTCGATCTAAGGCGCGGGACGCTGAAGCTACTACTGCACTTAACGGTCGTGCAGCACAGTTCGTCGGCCAAAACCAGTTCGGCAATCTCGTCCTTCTCCAGAAGGAAGAGGATGTTGTAAATGACGGATCGGCTATATCCGGCGGACACAAATTTCCTTACGATGTTCAACTTCAACGTTTCAGAATGGAGCTGGCACTAGAAATAAAACATCGAGTGTAGTTGCTTGACTATTTTCACCATGGTTGCAGCAAATCAACTGCAGGGTTGTTACGGCAGCGCGGATTTCGCGATTTTCGCGGATTTGTTCATAAAATTCGTTCTGGCGCGGATTTGGCGCGGATTCGTTCTACACCATATTGATATACCCACACAGAAACAAAAGCGTTCACGAAAATGAAAACGGACCGTGAACTAGTCCACGTTTTCAGGATTTTTACCTAAAAACGTGATTTAGTTCATGATTACGTGATTCAGTTCACGGTGTATTTTAGCTTGTTCTCGAATTCATAACTGCAGTTCACGGATCCTGGAGAAAGAAATACTTTGGACGATCCATGTGGTCATGAAAAATATTTCTTTTTATGCAGCAGGAACTGATGGAAGCGTCCTGAAGATGATTGCTCCGAATGACCTGAAAGGATTTTCCCTGACTCGTCAGAAAATGACTCATTTGGTAACCGAAGCAATCGGACCCTTTTTAAAGGGCCTATTTTTGGAAGACATCAAAGGTCAATACTACTCAATTATGTTCAACGAATATGAAGCGAGTAATAAACAAAAAGAATTGGCTATACTACTGAAGTACTTCTCAAAGAGGCTCCGAAAAATTAGCATCTTTCACCTGGAAAGCGTATTCCTTGCAAAAGCTACTGCGAACGTGTTGCTGGAGAAAATTCAAAAGCACTTACCGATAATCACTAGCACCGATCGTTTAGTTATGGCTGGTCACGATAGTCAAAACGTCAATAAATCGCTGTCTCGGAAATTCAACAATCAGTCGGTTGCTGATCGTGGTTTCGGGATGATCAACAATGGAACCTGTGTGGTTCACATTATTCACAACGCATTCAGGTAAATTAAAGGTTTAATTTTGTTTATATCATTAGAAACATCAGTAAACAATGATAATTTTTCAAAACTAATAGTTCATCCATCCAAACTAACAGTTTCGACAGATAATGGGCCGTATGAATAAAAGAGTATACTTTGCTTTCACCCATGCATTTCTTATGAGTGAAAGTACAGTATACTCTATTATTCATACGGCCCAATATTATAGTTAACAACTGCCTGAAGCCGGAAATTCTCTTTTGAAATTAACTGCGATCATGTGAAATCTGCTATTGAATTAGTTCTGAGGAACTCCATATTTATTGTGAATCGTTTTGGGGAATACAAAGCTAGATAAAAGTAAAATTTCAAGAATTTCCAAGAAATTCGGATCATCATTTAATGATAATTAAGATGAGAACTCCAAAGCAAATGAAAAGAGACAGCCTAGGAATTTCGAATGAATAATTCTAGAAGTTTCCAGGAATAACTCCATGAGGATTAATATCCAACCGAAGAATTATTTCTTGAAAATACGAAGTTTAATACCTGAGAATTCTAAATGGACTCAGGGACTTAAATTCAAAACTATTAAAAATCTAAGAAAGCATTTTATTATTTGTTTGCTAGTCGATATGTATTATAACCTTCATTTTTTTTAGGGCTGCTATCAAACAGTTTGGATATGTTGTTTCTGGTTTGGCAAAGTATCTGTACTATTACTTTGTCGTTTTGTCGAAGTGGGAAGAATTCAAAGAAAGCTGCATCACCAAGCCTAAACGTTTCCAAAAGCATGTTGAAACCCGGTGGACAACTCTCGAACCAGCTGCAGAAGTGGTTCTTTCAAACTACAACCACTTAGTTTCTTTAAAAAAGAAATTGCAAGGGCTGGCAAAACGGAGCTTTTATGAATAAGAAATTTTAAAGATTTTACTGCTGCCAGATATCAAAGAGCAGGTTCTTTTTGTGATTGAATCAGCGGGAGAAACGGAAAGTTGCTTAAGTATCTCGAAACGAATGAGTTCATGCTTTTCGATATTTATGATAGGATTCTTGCATTTTTGATCACTATGATGTCAAGAGTTAACGATCCAAAACATCCAAAACAGATAACGGAAGCCATCAACAACAAAATGCTAATGGGAGAACAGTTTCTTAAGGATACGGATGTAATTATTTACAAATCCATTCTTGACGCTGCAGGAAATCAACTTAAAACATCTAATTTCAATAAGCATTTTAAAGACCACACTAAGGCTTTCGTCTCGTATTTGTTTTCCAAAGATGTTTCGAATGAATTTGTTAGACTAGTCAGCAACTTCAAGGTTGGAAGGATCATAAATAAGGATTCCATCAAAGAAATCGTCCACTTAGTCGATGTTATTGATTTTAAATTAGACAAATCTAAAATTCACGAAGAACTAGTACTTACAAGTGTCAAGTTGTCAACTAAAACGGTTGAATCAGAAACAGATTTGGAAGTACTTGATTGTTTATTCCAGGACGATAGTTTCTCTGAAATGAGAACGAAAAGTCGAAAGAAAATTTTCACTATCTAAGCATGTGTTACTGGAAAACCGAACTAGGCTCAGTGAACAGCAGTTCAATAATCGTAAACATATTTTGAGTGGCATGCATTTTTTGAGAATGATATAACCAGATTTGTTGTTTCAAAGGACTTGATTTTGAAGGCGAATTTTATGAGGCAATCGTACGAATCCAAACAGAAACAAAAGAAAGATTTTGAAATAGTGGAGGCACAAAAAATAAGGAAAAAGCAAAGAAGGAAGCAAGGGACCAGATCAAAAAGCAAGAAGAAGTTGTAGGAATGAAAAGGAAGGCTAAAGAAGATATTTTTAATTTGATGGAAACAGAAATCAAAGCTATGACATCCAATAATCCAGAACCATCATTCCTGAAAGTTCTTTTGAAACAAAAAGATAACATCCAGCAGGAGGAACAATCAGAAAGGGAAAAATTAGCTCATATGAAGTCTATTGAGAACAATTAAATGTTATGACGTAATTGTTAATAAATACGTACCTATCTTGATACACCAATGACAAAATATGGATCATTCTCTTTGAAATACTTTACATATCGGTTGTCTTCGAGTGCTTTCATCACTTACTCAAACGTCCTGTGCTCCTTCAGGGGTGGACTTGGCCAGCGTGGATCATATCTTGGGTCATTGGTTGTTTTTGTCTGGACATTTTTATTAAGTTGGTTATCGGTCAATTTATTTGACTTAGCTCATCGTGACTTATGTTTCCCTCTTTACAGGTTTTATTTCACACTGAAGTTTTCAATTACAATCCTGTTTTGAACAATGCATCTAATTGGCTCAAAAACGCAGACAATCTTATTGTGGGGAACGGTTTTAGCTCCACCGAGACCCTATTCCAAGCGCTAGGTTTTTCTGAAGAAAATTAATCAAAATCTACTTTTATTATTTGTAGCATACTGCCAAAAATGAGTGATGCATGTTATTGTTTACCCTTGTTTGAAATAGGTTCGCCTACTCATGAAGCCGTTCCCCATCCTATATATTTGATGCTTGATAAGTTATAGAACATTCGGATTGGATTTGAAGGCACTGATTTGATTTTTGAACTCGCGCGGATTTGATTTTGAACTCGCGCGGATTTGGCGCGGATTTATTTTCAGACTTCTCGTAACAACCCTGCAACTGATAACGCTGTCATTTTTTTTTCAGTACACAATAGGGTTGCTACGATTGACGATAATGGCATGCGGTGCGTTATCGCATGACAAATCATCACGAAATGTGAATCATTAAAATCAGAAAGTTATTGCTGCAAAAATCAATAAATAAATAATCAACTTGATGATCAATTGAACAAAAATTTTGTATACTAGTATATCAAAGAAACTAGGAGGATGTGTTCCTTTTGATTTTTACATAATGATTCCCATAGAAACTGTAACGCAATGCAGTCTGAGTTCACAAACAATTGATCTAACATTTTGGGAGATGAATCAGGATCTGATTTGAATTTGATTGAGGAGTTGTGTTGCAATCAATACTTCAAACCACGCTATTATTCACGTTTTTCTAATAGAAGTTTCTATAGAAACTTAAGGGGAATATACAGTTAGAATGACCAAAAAATTCAATTTTTTTGTTTGCATAAAAATTTCCTGTAGAATACGCTCCTCAAACCTTTTTTTTCGAAATTCGAACTCCAAGTGTTTCTTTTCATCGTTTTTCGAAGACGCCTTTTTCGCGCGCAACAGGTATAAAGAGACGCTTGACCGAGAAGATCTATTTTCAACGCGTTTTTCTCAAAATAGCATTTTCGGAGTTTATGCCGGTGATAACTCGAAATTAATTATTCGATTAAGCTGAAACTTATGGGATTTCTACATTATAGTTCCATTACCTTTCATTTTTAATTCATATAGAATTAAAAATTATTGTAATATTTTATAATTAAATATAGAAAAAAGTGATAAAATGGCGGAAAACATGTGGATTTTTTCAAAAAGTTACGCCAAAAGTGCAAATTCTTTGTTTTACTTTTTTTTTCAATTTACCTACTAACTGGAAATGTAATTAATGTATTTTTTTTGGGTTAGCAGGTTTCAGATCAAAACTGCGACCAGGAGAACCGGCACAAGCTAAATGCAACGACTTTTTCAACGCACTCTAACGGCAGCCATTTTGTTGAAAAAAATGTTTTTGTATTCTACATGGATACACTTATAATTGTAAAAAAGTTTCGATTGATTTCAGTAAAAACTTCCCCTTGAAATTTTTTTTTTTTCAAAAATGAGTTTTTTTTCTCGTTCCAACAGTATGTCCCCCCTTTAAAGTATCAGATTAGTTTGAAGTCAGAGTGTTCGCAACCGTATGAGTACCTACAAATTTTCGGAGTAGAACCAAGCCGGGATTTGAAATCGGTTGAGTCGGGTGGAACTGATACTTTGAATCGTCAAAAAAAAAAACGTCTATAGGAAGTGCAAGATTTATTCGTTCCTCATTGCCAGTTTCTTTCAAATAAAATACTTCTTCTCCCCAATGCATTTCAGGGAGCAAGATCACTGTTTTTTAATTACTTTCTTTTATTTCATCAGCGATATTGTTTGTAAGTTGCTTCCACGATTCTAGCGTCTAATAGTTTTTCTTTTCTTTTAATCATTTACTTCCTTTCATGTGATCAGTACGGGTCTGAGATACCAATTTTTGACGTGAACTATTTCTTATTTTCTTCCATTAATTTGGTTTTGTCCAAACACATTCATCCAAAATTATTGAGTTTTCCGTCGGGGCAGGGAAGGGTGTTGAAGTTAGTTTTGCTGATTCCTTCCCCCCTGCAGTCCATTCGTAATGATATATTTGTTTTGTTTTTTTGATTTTGGTTTTCTACCCTCAGCTGATACCTTTTAAAGCGTAATCACCGTATTATTTTCTCTTTCTTGTATTTGTAAGTATTTTGGTTTCAGATCTAAGTTTTGTTTAACGTCTATCGTTGAGGATAAATATAGACTGAGTGACAGACAGGTGTGTCTTAGAACGGAAAGCCTCGGTAGATGAAGCACCTTTTTTTATTAACTCGATATAATTGAATTTTGGTTGCTTTGTTAAATGTATTAATAGGCGTTGGGTTGAAGATTGTTTCTGTTGTCATTGGTGGATCAGTAATGTTCTGGTATTTGGTGTAATTAATAGAATTGGCAATCAAGCTTCACAGTTATTCTAAAAAAAAGGTTTCTCGACAGGGTGAAAGAGTTGATGGATGATGATTCAAATAATTCGTGATATCGATCTTTGGTTTATTCTGGTTTGATGATTCATAGCTACCGTCCGAACCACCAAAAGTTTAATTTTGCTTGATTTTTATTTTTTTGTGCATGAACAGCATCTTTGTTTTCTATACCTTTTGTACACGTCGAAAAGTTTATCTTTGTAATTTTT
>JASCZW010011342.1:0-32424 GCA_034211315.2 Aedes japonicus | reverse complement strand
TTTGGGATAGCCCATACCAGCAGCAACACCATTATACATGAGTACGGTATAAGAGAGAACAGCGATTGGCTGGTCACCACGAAGTTCATTTTCCGTGCATTTTACAAAAAGGTGTAATGATAGCATGTTCACCAGATAAAAATCAATATGAATGTTTCATACAATATACGAGACATTTGTTCAATGTACAAAATCAATGTTTACGAAACGCGTGAAAGCTACATTACGAAAATAAATTTTCCAGTGTATGGAAGCTTTTTGTGAGGTGGAAAATAAAACATGAAGCACTGTACTTTATCTTTTCGTCGTCATCCTCGTGCCAAGCAACAATTGAGGCCGCATGGATGCGTTCTCCTCGGTGCGATTTTCCGCTTCAAGTTCGCCCCAGAAATTTTTCAATTGGGCAATAACAGCTGAGGCACGGTTTGGGTAGTTGTTGACTATTCTTGGGGACGACTAAAGACAAACGGTCCAGCTCCCCTCAGCGACCGCTTTTTGCGTTGTGTTCCAGGACCAGAGCACGGCATCGTCCTTTCGGGTGATGTTTTCTTAATGAAGGCTGAAACTTCCGTTAAGCACTTCTTGCTAAGCACCTCCCTGTTTGATGACAAGTCCCTGGAGAAAGAAGAGCGGCATTGACATCCCTTTCTCACTGATTGCTCAGCCACACGAAGACCTTTCTTCCGGGAATTACGTATGGGAGATGTACTTCATTTTGATGCCTCACTTCCTTCCTGACGAACGTGAAACAACCGGTCCCTTACGGCCGGCCTTAACTTTCGCTTTCTCGGGAAGATGTTGGCCAATGTTGGTCAAATATTTCTGGCCAGTCGATTTCAAAGCCAAGGAAATTCACCAACTTAGCTTGGCCAAGATTTCGCCAACTTATCTTGCGTCTTCTGCTTCAGCGTTTGCTACACCTTCCGGTCACGCAAAATCGTCAGATGGCTGGAACCCGGCTTCCGCTCGATGCTCTCACCTTTCTTCAGGAGCGCCAAGATCTTGTAAATCGGCTCGACTGTATCCGGCTGACACAAACTGTGGCGGTACGATGACGGAATTCTAGGGTGGAGCCGGCAGTGTTTACAAACCATTAAATGGAGTTGCTTCACTGATTTCGTTATAACTGTCTTTAACGAACTGATAGACCTGTGATTCTTTTTCTGTATAAAGTCTACTTACAGTCAGTTTAAAATATAAGCATTCATCGAGAAACTCTTCAAGTTTTTCAGGGTTATAAGCGAATAAAAGCAAACAACTTTTACACCTGGTAGAAACAATCTTCTTTTCTTGTATTTATAGCTTGCAAGAAACAAACAAACAACAAAAATTTCATTTGTACTGGGCTAAGACAAGTAAAAATCGTGCATTCGGATGTACCAAAATTGAGTGTACAGGAACATGATTATCATAGAAATTAGTTTTAACAATGTCGGAAATCGTTGAAATTAGTTTATTTGTATGTATTTCGTATGACCATCTTTGGCATCCAGAACAGCCTTCAAGCGTCGCCGCATCGATTTCACCGTTGCTGGATTACTAAAGGGTGTCCACGATGAAATTGCCACACTATGAAATTGCTCCTAACTTTTTAACCGTTGGGTAGAATTTAATAAATGTGGGTGGATTTAGTTCATAGTGCATTATTTACATCCTGCAAGTTTTAAAGTCCTGTGATCAAAGGTCGCGGAAATGGAGTCGAAAGAACAGCTCGTGCGTGATAAAATCTTGCGCATTCATCACGAGAACAAGGATCTCTCGCATCGTTCCATCGCTAAAACGTTGGGAATCGCGAATTCCACGGTGTCGCGAGTGATTAAGCGGTTCGAGGAACGGTTGACCACCGATCGGAAGCCCAGAAGTGAAGGAAAAAGTATTCCGTACTACACCAAAAATCACAACCGCGTAGTTGGGGCCTTCAACCGAAATCCGAACGCCTCCGTTCGGGATGTGGCTAAGAAGCTGCACTTAGCCGAAGTTTTGTCCAGAAGGCCAAAACTAAGGCTGGGCTTCGAACGTTCAAGGTACAAAAGGCCCCTAATCGCGACGAGAAGCAGAACAAGTCCGCCAAAACCCGTGCCAGGAAGTTGTACCTCAACATGCTGACGAAAGTTGAATGCTGCATCATGGACGACGAAACATATGTGAAGGCCGACTTCAAACAGATCCCCGGCAACCTGTTTTTCACGGCCAAGGATAAGTTCAGCGTTCCGGAGCATGTCCGCACTCAGAAGATGTCCAAATTTGCGAAGAAATTATTGGTTTGGCAAGCCATCTGCACGTGCGGGAAGCGGAGTGCACCTTCGTGACCCAGGACACGATGAACGGACAGGTGTACATAAAAGAGTGCCTCCAGAAGCGGCTGCTCTCTCCTGAAGGCCCACAACGTCCCAACAATCTTCTGGCCGGATTTGGCCTCATGCCACTACTCCAAGGACGTGCTGAAGTGGTATGCGGACAATAAGGTCAATTTCGTGCCGAAAATGTTCTACCTTCCCAACACTCCGGGGCTCCGCCCCATCGAGAAGTACTGGGCGATTATGAAGCAGCACCTTCTTAAACGACCTAAGGTAGTGAAGACAGTCGAGGAACTGAAGAAAGTATGGGTTTACATGCAAAAAACAGGTTGATTCACAGGTTGTGCAGAATCTTATGGCCGGGGTTAAGGCCAAGGTGCGGGCATTTGCGTATGGACTGTAAATAAAATACGAGTAAAATGGTAAAATGAAGTTTAATAGTTATTTTTCAATCCCTGAAAATTTGATGGCAATCGGATGAAAACTCGAATTTTGCGAATCAATTTTGTGTGTGGCAATTTCATCGTGGACACTGAATCGCCAGTTTGAGTTCCTTTCTGTTTCTTGTTTTTGATTTATTGGTGCTATTCAATCGGTGCTTAACCTCCCACCACAAGTGCTAATTGGGGTTCAAATCCGGTGACTGCGGAGGGGTTCTCAGTTGCCAAGGAACATTTTACAGCAACCACCCTCGTACAACGTGCGATGTGTGTTTTGGATCATTGTCCTGCTGAAAGTAATAATCACGCGGTGATTCCTATTTTTGCACGGAGGGTTGCGGATTACGCTTCAGTATATTTAAATAGCCCATTTTGTCCATCGTGGTGTTGATAAACTCCATAGCACCCACACCACTTGCTCTAAAGGATTGTCAATATGCTCCTTCGCAAAATCCAGTCGCTTCTTAATGTTTGCTTTTAAAAGAAGAGGCTTCTTCCGAGCAACCCTTTCCCCCCTCAGTCTGTGAGCCACACGCCGAATGCTTTGAGCACTGATGGATCTCCCGATATTGTCAGCGACCACGTTGGCTTGTCTTGTCTTAGGTTCTTTTCTTATTGTACGTACGATTCCGCGTTCGTCAGCAGCGGTCAAGATCCGTTTGCGGCCTCTGCCTGTGCGGTTCTTCAAAGTTCCCTCGAATTTCCACTTTTTTACGATTTTCTGCACTGAGGAATGTGTTCTTCCAATGGCAGCCACTATTTCCCACAACGATTTTACACGAAGGCCATTTTGATCAAAACACAATAAATTTCCAGACGAAAATAACTAAGATCGTTGCAAATGCAGCTGAGAGTTCTGGATCAACAATAGAAAAGGGCCCATCGCTATACCCGCAAACCTACAGAATCGTCATGTAGGGGAAACTTTTCCCTGCATGATGATGGTATTGGTTTGCGTGGGTGGTCTACGCTTTGCGAGGAAATAGGCGCAGAAGTGTTTGTTTACAAATGTTGATGGGCCCTTTTCTATTGTTGATCCAGAGTTGTTGACAGTATGCACTGCTAGACAAATTCACTTCAAATTGCCAATATTGTGTTTATAAAACGAATTGGTTTGAAAATAGTAATGGTGTACGTTCAATTTTGAAACATCAAAAAGGCTTCATATCTGGAATTTTATTCGATTAAAATTTTGTAAAAATCCTTTTCAATAATTGAAGTCCATGCTTCGCAAGTTGAGCAATTATAAAGTTGAACCACAAAAGAAATAATATGTTTGTAAAATGTATTCCCCCCAAAATAATCGATAAGTTCTTCACGTCATGGGTGTACGCTCAATTTTGAGACTGGATTTATATTTATTCACGATTCACCGGTGGACCCAGCACCAGCTACACGGAGAAAAACGGTCCTGTTGAAACAACTAACTTGTTTATTGACATACAAAGTAAAAAACTAGTTCTTTTAAAAATCTGTTTTGTTATTTAAAATCGAAGATTTTGTTTTGTACCTAAAGATATAACTACATTTCAACACATATTATGATTGTTCTAAACTAATATTATTGTTGTTTCCACCTTGAATGGGGTTTATTATTATCAACAATCAATATGCAACTAGCTATTGGAAATTTGTACACTGTTGTAGAACCCCTAGTTTCGAAGTAAATCTTGCAGTCTGCACCATGCTATACACTCTTGCGCTTATCAGTTCCTTTCGGTATCTTTGGCTTTGTGTTGACTCGCTTTGTTATTTTGAAAGACTATTTGAGGGTGTGCGAGATTCGTGCGAGTTACGTTATTAGAGGCGAATCATTTAGGTTGGGACCAAGCTTGGGACCGGTGTGCTAGTACTTCCTGAGCCAAAAATATTTTCATTTTCTTCAAGACTAGCCAGCCGCTGATATTCCCAAAACACAGGTGTTGCGTTGACTTAGAGAAACAAATTTAAATTTAAATTTTAGATTGATTCAACCAAAGCGGCGGTTAAACTAAACTGATATTTTGTTTGAAAAAAGAACTAAACTAAATAAAAGTTAGTTCGAAAAAAATAATTGTTTCGGGCTATTCAAATTTCTTCATCCGGTCCCATGGCATGCTTTGGCGGTCACACAACAATAGGTGAAAATTTATGATTTTACTTTTAAAAAAACTTCAAAATAGTAGAAAGGCTCGCATTCACATTTAAAGATTTCTCTTAGACTGAGAGAAGTCTATAAACGAAAATGTTTGTAGCATTTTATTGAAATAAATATTCTTGTAATTTCAGAAGAAATGTAGGTGATTTTAAACGAACAACAGCTTTTTGAGTCTTCGTAAGGTTCCGCTTGACGATGGCCAAATATTGTTCGATTGGGCGGAGCTCTGGCGTGAAGGGTTCTTGCCCTTGGGCACCACTCGAACGTTGTTGGCAGCATACCACTCCATGGCCTTTTTCCGTAATGGCAAGATGCCAAATCCTAGGCGCTCGCTCAGATAAATTTCCTGGTTGACGGTTCCGGTCGCAATGTAAACGTTGCTCTTCAAGTCACAGGTGTAGATGGCCTGCCACACCAGATATTCCTTCACGAACTTTGACAGTTTAATGTGCTAGAATATATCGGCCATCTTTCCCCGTCCGGTTGCCGTATAAAATTCCTGTACTGAAAGTCTGCCTTGCAGTTTAATCGTCCTGTACCACGCAATCAAACTTCGTCAGCATCGTCGTGTACAACTTTTACGATCGTGCCTTTTTTTTTTTTGTTGGGGCGTAGAATCATTGCGTCCATTGAGTTGAACTTTTGTGATATACCCCTGTTTACTATACTAATTCGCATCTTAAAGCTAGATCACCATTTGTCAAGTGACCAGCCTAAGACGCGTCTCCCAGTCAGGCAAAATTGAGTTTATAAAACCCACCACCTTCCCGGAAATTGCAGTCCAAATTTCTTTAGGTTGCATATAGCCACTGTACAGAAATTTAAGTCTGCTCTTGTTCAAAGCATCACAACTGCAAAGCAGATGTTCCGAGGTTTCACGTTCCATGTTACAGAAACGACAGATATCATTCTGAACCTGGCCAATGTTTTTCAAATGATATCTACTCGGGCAATGTCCGGTTACTAGCCCAGTATAGGTACAAAGAACTTTTTACTAATTGCAACATTTGGAATTATAAACCTTTTCGCTTGAGAACACTTTGTGGTGACCGAACCAATTGGTCATCACCCTTTGCTCTTCCCAAGATTTTAATTCCATTTTTATGGCACAGTATGATATACCGCAGAATGGTTCTGGGCCAATAAACTGTGCATTTGAACCTTGCTTAGCAAGCTCGTCTGCCCTTTCATAACCTTTAATGCCACAGTGTCCCGGAACCCAGAATAAATTCACCGAGTTCTCTTGGCACACCTTTCGCAATGAAAGAATGCATTCCCAGACAAGTTTGGATGTACATTTATAATTACTTAACGCTTTGAGTGCCGCTTGTCTGTCTGTAAAAATACAAATATTTGCATATCTGTATTTTCTCTTCAGACAAACGATAACACATTTTATTATGGCAAAGATCTCCGCTTGGAAAACCGTTGGATAGTTTCCCATCGCCACTGAGATTTCTACCCCAGGGCCGAAGATTCCTGCTCCCGTTTTTGTTCCAATTTTTTAGCCATCTGTGAAGAATTTTATGGAGCCATGACGAACAGTGGGACCTCCGACTTCCCAATCTATACGTGACGTTTCACATATGTTGTAAGGAATGTCATGGTTTTCCACAGGTTTCATCCAGTCTCCATTCATGTACATCACTGGCCCATTTTGAAAGCTTTGTGAAATGCTCAGGTGACCGACTAAATCACCAGACATGAAAGTTTTAACCATTTAAGTCTAAGCAAACTCTTTTCCGCTTCTAGTTGCACGTATTCGTGCAAAGGCAGCAGATTTAGCATTGCATTCAACGCATTTGATGGAGTGCTGCGCATCGCTCCCGTTATAGCAATGGATACTAGCCGTTGAAGTTTTGCAAGCTTTTTCTGTGCAGTAGCCTCTTTTGTTTTTGGCCACCACACAAGAGAAGCATACGATATTTTAGGACGTATTATGGATGTATAAATCCACATTATCATTTTTGGTCTTTGACCCCATTTTCTGCCAAATGTTTTTGAGCAAATCCAGAAAGCACTGGTTGCCTTACGGATCACACACTCAAGGTGAGCATTCCAGTTCAGTTTGGCATCCAGTATCACTCCTAAGTATTTAACCTGTTCACTAAGATGGATCTTTAATCCTCCTAGCTGGAACGCTTTTAGACTAAACTTCCTTTTCCTAGTGAAAGGTACAATTACTACTTTTGCTGGATTTATGCTAAGGCCCTCCTTGATACACCAAGACTGGGTAAATTTTAGGTCCCATTGCATTCTTTCTGAAATGATGTTGTCAAATTTTCCCCTCACTATAATGACTATATCGTCTGCAAAACCTACAACCTCAAAACCTTTTTCCTCTAAGCTTCTTAGAAGCTCGTCTACAACTAAGGACCACATATAGTGGTGAGAGGACTCCTCCTTGGGGACAACCTTTCGTTGCCCGTATTGTAATAGACGAACTTCCCAGCTCTGAAGTGATTTCTCTTTTGCGAGCATGGTATGAGACCCAGTTAATTATGTTCATGTCAAAGTTCCTTTACTTCATGGCACGAGCCATAGATGAGTAGGAAGCGTTGTCGAAAGCTTCTTCAATATCTAAGAAAGAACAAAGTGCTATTTCTTTTACCGATAGAGCTTTTTTCTACTTTTGAAACCACACTATGCAGTGCCGTAACTGTTGACCTACCAGACCGGTAAGCAAACTGGAACTCGGATAGTGGATGCTTGTTCATGTAATTTGAATTGATATAATCATTCAAAACTTTTTCCATAGTCTTTAATAGGACTGATGAAAGACTAATGGGTCTGTATGATTTAGGATGCGCCTTGTCTCGCTTTCCTACTTTAGGTATGAAGATAACTTTTACTTGTGTCCATGAAGTTGGAATATGGTTGAGTCTTAAACTTGCCTTAAAAATCTCAATTAATGGCGAGATCAACACTGCTTCGCCATTTTGAAGTAATGCTGGAAATATCCTGTCCGTTCCTGCAGATTTGTAAGGCTGAAAAGATCTCAACGCATTTTCTACCCTGTCTTTTTTAAATATTTTGTCAGCCAAGTCATTTGCAGCAATTTTCGCTCTAACAGACTTTTGAGATGTCCTTGTAGAACTTTTTTCACCTTCAAGTGATCCATCTCTGATTGGATCTACACACAAAACTGATCCAGGAAAATGTGTTTCCATAATCAGCTTTAAAGTTTCACTAGGAGTTTTTGTAAAAACTCCATCCTCAATTTTCAGATTCCCAAGTTCAATCGTATGATCCTTTGCAAGAGCCCTCTGCAGTCTTGCGACTTCTGGACTATTGCTTATGTTTTCACAGGTTAGAACCCAGGATCTTCGTTTAGATTTTCTAATTTCTTTATTGTACTCAGTAAGGGCACTCCTATAGGGAGTCCAATCTGAGGTTCTTTTCTTTTTTTTTTTTTTTGAGGGTATCTAGCTGGAGCTGCGTGACAGCTTGGTTGTCAAGACTAGACCCTTTCCCAACGTCACCCTTACTATGTGACCAATACCTTAGAAGCAATAGCCTATGTTGGCCACTTGAGCACTAATTGAAGTATTTGGTATTGGACAGTAGTATTTTTCAAAATTTCAGTTTCAATTTTCCTGCGATGATGTTTTGTTATGCAGTCGTAAGATGGAAGCTCCAATTAATACCTAAAATAAAGCCCCCAGTGCTGAAGTCATCTCTGTACCGTATGCAGTCGTAAATAGATTTCTAAAAATATGTGAATTGCCAATTCATATTACACACATACAATAATTCTTAGGGACGACATTCAGGCCTTTGATGTAGTCTATGTTGACAACTAGTAGTACTGAAGTCAACCCCAAGAAGTACTGCAACAAGAGTATACACAAAATTTATTATTCATACAGCGAATGATATTTCTAGGCAATTGCGATGGTGCGCCTATGTTGGCCACTTAAAGCACTGAGGTATCTTCTAATAATACTTCCAAACGATTGAATTAGTATGTAATGAGCTTCAATTTTAAAGTGTGTTATAAGGGTCAGTCAGTCAGGATGTTTTATGCCAATTTACCTTAGTTTTCCGATGATCCAGACTCAGAAGTACCGTTCTAACATACATACCATCTTCCTTTCCATTACATACGGCTCACGGTTTCCATGATACTCTCTGATTTGATGAATTTTACCTGTGCAGCATTCAGCTCTTGAAACCCGGAATGAACATTTGTTGCCTCACGTTCTATTCCAACAGGTACTTGAACCTTACAACCGCTCACGGCCATGATGGTTGTAAAATCGCATGCAGAGAGTGAGTAACATAGAAATTAAAAGAGAATAATTTAGTATTAGTAGCATGCAGGGTTTACGTGGGATTATTGGTGATATTTTCATAAAGGCTTCTCATTTTTCTGACTAAAAAGTTTGAGTCATTCCAAACTAACCATCAAGGAGAGAAAAAAAGGAAAAATACTGGCTTGAACCCCACATTACAGCCTACTCTACAGCCTGGGATCTGAGTTGCTATCCCGAATATAGAATATTTCCAATAATAACCTATCACTTTGTCCGCCTTAGTCCGTTCTTGTCTTCTGCGTAATTCAGTTAAATTCTATAGTTCTGTTGTGGAATCGTTTACGTTTACTTGTCTGTTCATTGCCTTCTTTTTATTTGTCTAAAGGGTGATACGGTCAAAATTTGGTCAAGGGAAAACGCGTGTATATCGGTGAAATCGTTTATTTAAAAAATCAAATTAAATTTCTTTTTCAAGTTCAATTAGTATAAAATTCAGGAAAAATATTCAGTTGGGCTTCCGCTTTTCCAAATCCGAATTGCCGGGCGCTTACGCTTGACCCCTGCCATCAGATTTTGTACAGCCACCTTGTCCACCTTCTTCGCCGCAGAAAGCCAGTTTGCCTTGAACTGCTGCTCGTCCTTAGCAGTTTTTGGTCTTCTTTAGGTTCCGCTTGACAATAGCCCAGTATTTCTCAATTGGGCGGAGCTCTGGCGTGTTGGGAGGGTTCTTGTCGCCTGGGAACCACCTGCACGTTGTTGGCGGCGTACCACTCCATGGCCTTTTTACCGTAATGGCAAGATGCCAAATCCGGCCAAAACAGTACGGAACAACCGTGTTTCTTCAGGAAAGGCAGCAGACGTTTATTCAAACACTCTTTCACGTAAATTTCTTGGTTGACGGTCCGGAAGCTATGAAAATGCTGCTTTTCAAGCCACAGGTACAGATGGCTTGCCAAACCAGATATTTCTTTGCGAACTTTGACAGTTTCGTGTGCTTGAAAATATCTGCTACCTTTCCCCTTCCTTTTGCCGTATAAAACTCCTGTCCCGGAAGCTGCTTGTAGTCGGCTTTGACGTAGGTTTCGTCGTCCATTACCACGCAGTCAAACTTCGTCAGCATCGTCGTGTACAGCCTCCGGGATCGCGCTTGGCCGTCGTATTTTGTTTATCATCGCGATTTGGAGTCACTACCTTCTTGTAAGTCGATAGTCCGGCTCGTTTTTGGCTCGATGCACGGTTGTAGACGATACACGCAGCTTATTTGCGGCATCTCGGAGAAATAGGTTAGGGTTTCGCTTGAAACTACCGGCAACTCTCTTTGTCGTCTCAGCGGCTTCCGGTTTTCGATTTCCCCCGATCCAGACTTCCTGGCTGTCGACAAACGTTCCCCAAACACTTTAATTACATTTGTAACAGTTGATTTGGCAACTTTTAGCGATTTTGCCAACTTTGCGTGCGAGTAGCTCGGATTTTCGCGATGCGCGAGCAAAATTTTGATACGCTGCTCTTCTTGCTTGGACGGCATTTTGACAACTGAAGAGTGAATTCCAAAATCAAAATAGAACAACATTCTACACACACACCTTCAAAATGAGGGGTGTTCAGGTTTTTTAAATGCAAAATTGAAAGAAATACGTCAAGTTGATACACCCAAAATAAAAAAGCAAGATTGTAACGTAATTTCGCATGATTTGGTATCATTTCTCGTAATGGATCGTAACTTGGAGAAAAATGCAGCATTGGTCGTGGGCAAAAAAACGCAACACATTAATTCGATTAGAAAAATGCAATGTGTGCGTGAGGTTGTGCAGTTGATTAGTAGTAGTAAATTCAATGGCCCACAAAAAAAGTCTTCAGCCGCTACCGAGAATCGAACCCACGACCGTCAGCATGGCTGCTACACTTGTCGTAACCATCCAGTCGCCATATCAAGTTGAGGTGAACAGAATAAAAAGCCTACAGTTGCTTCGGTTGTCGAGGCACTCAACGTTACAACAATGAAGCCAATATCGGTCGCACACACTTACATGGCTTCGTTTATTTAATAAAACTTGATGACCTGAGAGGGATATGGGAGTGTGATGACGAGTGAAAATAAAAATAGAACACTTGACAGCGGAATAGCAACAGTGGCAAATGGCGTGCTGCGGCTGTCAGGGCACTAGGCACACGCAATAACCGCTTGCACACTTGCATGGCTTTGTTTATATCATAAAAAGCTTTGTGGATCATGATGGGCAAAATTGCCTTATCAGAATCATGCGGATTTCTCAAGATATGATTGCAAAAACTGCAAAATTGCAATTTTGCATTTTTTGCTACAATTTCAACTTTTGGGTGTATTGACCAAATTTTGACCGTATCGCCCTTTAATACTAATCTCTAAGTTGTTTAATCTCTTCAAAGTCTGACAGCAAGTGCAACCTAACAATCTTGGTCTGCTATTAGATTCACTTTTCGGTGGCAAGGTAAAGCTTCTTCACGCCTAGTCCCTAACTATTATTGAAAAATTATCGAGAAAAGCCGTTAAAAGATTGTTTTATATACCATTGTTATAATGTGTGGTATTTTTATTATAACTCTTTGAAATGAGAAATAACAAAATAAGAATGGTGCCACGTTCGTAGTTTTAATCAAACTTCTACTCAGTGAATCTAACAGTCGGTTCCCTACATATGTCAATAATCTTTAACACAGTGTTTATCAATATATACCTGTCTAGCTAGATTTATAATTAAGCGTGGCTTCGGCTCATCATGTCAGGGAACGCTAGAAAGGTGCCGCAGCCCAGAAGAAATCACATCATTATTAATGAGGAAAGAGCCCCACCAGACCGCACCAGCATTCAAGGCCCCCAGACAGGATGTCCATTGTTCACATCTGTAAAATCAAGTGCATCAATGCCAGATATGTGACGCGGCATTAAATCAAAATATTCAAGATGTGATACTACCACGTCACGATATGTCTTTGGTTACCATCTCAATGCTGATGGCATAGGCCCTCCCATCGCGGCCAGATCACATATCCGAGGGGAGGGTGTCCAATCTGAGGTTCTTTTCGCTTTATTAAACCACCTACGAGATGTTTTACGCAGACGTTCCAACTTAGAGTTCCACGATTCACGATTCCAAATTTTAATCGAAACACCCTTTAGTAAAATTAAACTAATATGTTTCAACGTGAAATTCCGGTAAAAGTAATATGTTCGGGTTTACCTTTTTTTTTGTCAGTGTAGCAGTATAATCGTATAAAAAATTAATGATCTTGGCCAAGGTTGCGGCTTATCATTTTTGACTTATCCATATTCATTTGCCGATAGCTCTTCTCAGAAGCTCAATTTCAAAATATAATGTATGATGAACTTATGGTGCTTGAGTAGACCTACAACTTGGTCTAACAATACACAGCTCTATCTCTTATATCTGAGGAATAGGCGTATATTCGCAGATGATCTTCGCGATGATATTCGCGGTGAAGATCACGCGATTATCATCGTGAAGATCACTGTGAATATACGCTCTCATGTCGAAGATATAGGAGTTAGAGCAATGTACTGTTGGACAAAGTTGTAGGTCTACTCATGCACTACAAGTTCATCATACATCATATTATCAAATCGACCCTCTGAAAGGAGATATTGGCAAATGAATATGCCTGAGTAAAAAATGATAAGCCGCAACCCTGATCTTGGCCTCTTTTTTTTAAATGCAAGCGTTGTGGTCGCATCGAAAAACATTAGTGTTTTCATTTAGCCATGACTTTGTTATCCCAACAATATGATAGAAACTGTCGGACGTACTTGAGAACCTTATTCTGTGAATCGGTATAATTGTGGGCGCCTGTAGAGGAACAACTGTAAAAGAACTGGAATTATATTGATCAATGATATCCACTGCCGTTTACGTTTTTTTCGAGACGTATACCTACGAGTATTTCGTATACAATGTGTAGATTTCATGTTTGTCGTTTACTTATCTTCGACAAGAAAACAACGCAACTGAATGGACAGTGCTAATCTTAGTTTTTATTATTTTCTCTCTTAAATAAATCGTTAAATGAGGTATTTTGTTCGAATCAATCATAAGTTAAAATTTTGCAGAGAATCATTTCGGTAGAATATAGTCACCGACAAACCGAAGTGACAGATTTTAGAAACAGAATTCAAATTAGTCCTCAAGCCGTCAAATGATTTGGTGGCATTTCGGTTCGTCGGTTGTTTGAAGACCTTATCAATCTAACACATTCCCTTCTTCGAAATACTCGAATCAGTAGCGTCTTAGTACTCTGGCTACTCTGTCCCTCGAATGGATCCTCAGAGTGAAACATACAACCCCCCCTTCCATGCACTACATCTGTATATACAACCTTTAAGTTTTCGCCATCCAATATCCCCTTCAGTGTACAGTACGCCATCCCCTTTTTCCCCAGTACCACTTAGCACGTATAAGAGAGAGAGAAAAATGATTCTTTGCAACGTTAAATCTTAAGTTCTACAATCCAAAGCAAAAACTTGTTAAACTATTTCAGATTGTGCAGCACAACAAAAACGCTAAGGTATTGCGTTTAATTTACAATTTTCACATATCACGGTTGCGTTGATGCAGTGAACTGCACTGATCTGTTTGCCTTCATCCAAAAAATCGTCGTCTCAAACACACAAATTCGCATATAGAATTGAGGATATGAAGACCATTCGTGTGGGCATAATATTAACTAAATCGTGATTTTTTTTATGAAGTAAAACCAATTGGATTAAGTTGATAACTGTCAAACGAACGGTACTCCATCACCATACCTGAACTGAAAAGTTGGGATGATTCGACGTCTTTCTGTACAAAAAAAACTATTTCTGCTTCCCTTACCCAGCTGCTACTAACAAACCATACTGCCTCTTCCTCCGTTGACGTATTCTTCAATCAAATTTGATTAAGCTGCTCAACAACTGCGAAAACGGTGGACTGCAGTATCTCTGATACATGCCTAGCGTTCCCCGAATCCTTTTGACCGATCATCAACTAGCACAGTCTCTAATCTCTTACCAATCTCTCACCCGATCGTCTGCAGCTGTCTCGCAACGAGGAAGTCGGTCGGTTCTTCCTGGCAACGGCGGATGTTTCCCAGGGACACGGTTCTCTTCACCGAAGTCCCGATGGTCATCGGACCCAAGTGGAACTTGGCCGAGTACGAACAACGATCGATGACTGTCCCTTGCGTGGGATGTTTTACCGACTGTCAACTGGGACTGTTTCGCTGTGAAGCTTGCCATTGGCCGGCTTGTAAACCGGACTGCCCGGGACTGGAGAATGCACAATTGCAGTGCCATCGAATGCAGTCTTCTAAGGTTCGGCGGTGGACCTAAGCCGAGGACGACCCGGAGGCTATCTTCGATCACTACCGGTACGATGCACTGTTGGTTCTCAAGTGTTTGGCGTTGCAGGTTCGAAACCGGCAACTGTTTGACCAGATGATGCAGCTGGAAAGCCATTACGAGGCTCGAAAGGGCACGCCATTCTACAAGGAAGCCGATGAACGCACTGTTCAGTATCTTCTGAAGAACTTTCTGCTACCGTTGAAGAAAACCGAGGAACAACAGGGAAAGACGGTCCTTCCAGTTTGTGACGCCAGGACTTTGCACCAAAATCAGCGGTATACTTGAAGTCAACGCAATGGTCATTCCGCTTTCCAACGGACGTGAAATCTGCGGACTGTATCCGATGGGTTGCATGCTGGAGCACTGTTGTATGCCGAATTGTTTCTACACTTTCGATTGTTCCAAAGGCATGAAGCTGACCTTCAAGGCAGGAAGAAATATCAAGAAAGGTAACATCATAATTTTCTAACCAATATTTTAATCGTAACTCAATCATCACTTCACAGGTGAACATTTGTCCACTACCTACCGCACTCCCTCTGGGGAACACAACAACGCCGAGAGCACCTGAAGGCCAGCAAGTACTTTTCCTGCACCTGTGCCCGTTGCGCTGATCCCACCGAGCTTGGAACCTATCTCAGTGCCCTCAAATGCATCAGGAATCGACGGTAATACCTGCGCAGGCTATCAATTACCGATCGATCCCCTGAAGGAAACCAGCGACTGGAAGTGCAATCAATGCCCGGTACAAATCGAGGCTGATCAAGTTAACTTCCTGCTGTCGAAGATAGGGAAGAAGTGGACGACGTTTATGGAACGTAAAGCGTCTGTCAAACAAATGGAAGATCTCATTTCAAAGCTGTTAACCTTCCTACATCCGAACCATTACTTCCTGCTTCAACTGAAACATTCGCTAATTCAGATGTACGGTCACTTCACGGGATATGCCACCCATCAACTCTCAGACACGAGTCCTTGCGAGAAGATCAGAAACTTGTCGGCGGATGATGAAGGTCATCGAAACGCTGGATCCGGACTCATTCCGTTTGAGTTTGTATGCGGCGGTGGTGCTCTACGAACAGCAGTCGGCATTGCTTTGAAACCAACGAGCGTAAGATGCGTTCCGGGCTGCCAAAAACGGATCCAGCTGTGCAGAAGAACTACAACGAAGCGCTACACTGTTTGATGAGAGGCAAGAAAGTCCTAGTGAACGAGATGGGAACCCAACAGGGAAAGAAATTGCTCGAGGAGATTCAGAAAGCAACCGAGAGGGTTGAGGAGGTTATTGCCGCTTAGTGAAGATGTTTTAAAATTGTATATTGTTTTGTTATGTATAAAAAATTGTTTTTCTGTAGCGAAAGGGTTTGTTTCGTAATCTAAACACATTCCGTATTAGTGGTTGGGTATATTGTTCAATATGTAGGTTATTATTCCTGAATCACTTGACTTACCTTACCATTCAGACAAAAGCCGGGGTGACCTCTACTGTACATAAGAGTTGTCTATTTTTTTTTATCTACGCTAGCCTCGCAGTTTTCGAAGTGTCCGCAAGTCGCCTTTTTTTTTTTAACCAGTTTATTTATTTGTACGGCTCAATCGCGTGAGCTTTACGGAGCCATAAGCAATGTTTGTGGTTATACACAAAAAGAAACTATTTTTCAACAAACTATGATTCTTCTTCTTTCCGAGGTGGTGATATAATATTTGCATCCTTCTTGTTCCTTTGCGATTCTAGCTGACTCTTTATGTTTGCTGATACTTGTTGACATAAATGCGGCGAACTGTCAGCAACGCTCGATCCACGAGTATTCATCTCCTCCGGTTCATCGTTACGAATTTCGGTATCCATTGGCATCATAGCAGCTTTCTCAATTTTCTTCTTCCAGCACCTCTAACGTGTCCGATTGCTTCTCACCTTCAACATCTGATATTACGGTGGTTGTACCTCCAGTTACTGCAGAACCATACGTTGCCTTCCAGTCTACCGGTCTGTTCCCTTTCCTGTCGACGCAATTTCGGCTGATTCCGCTTGGGACAGGGAAGCCATCAGGTGTCCCTCTTCCTTGCAGATGAAGCATTTATCCTTGTTGCCTTGGTAATATATATTTCCCTTCCGGCTGGCAAAAATGCAGCGATGACGGGATTTCCTGCTTCACATCCGCACGCGCCGCGCACACCGGTGGCGGGTATTCCCGGCTCCGCTGAAACTTTTCCCGCACGATGCGTTTTACGCGTCCATACTTAGATAACACCGTAACAATCTCCTGGTCAGGAACCTCCGGTGGAGATCGTATATTCGCACATAGCAGATATGATCCTGGGCATGCGACATGTGCACTTTGACCTTTTTCCATTCCCGTAATGGAATATCAGTTCGTCCGAGTTGGCAGTCAGCGCATGCAACATCGACCGCTCAGATTTAAACTTGACGAGAAGGGACTTTTCATCTGCTATCCTATACGCAGCTTCAATTTCATCAAGCTCCGCATCCAAGCCTTTCACGAAATTTGCAACTTCGCCTAAGGCTGGTTTATCCGCTCCATTGCCGAAGGTAAACCGCACAGTATTTTTCAACTGGCACATTTCTGCTACCACAAAAGCGACCGGGTTGGTGAAACAGAACAATGTAAATTGATTACAATGCCGTAGACAAGAAAGCTATCTCGAGCAAAACTATCAACCGTTCCAATCGAAAGCAAAAAGAGAACTCTGCGCAAGTCGCCTTCTACCTGACCGATCCACCGTGCTCGTTGCGTGCCTCTTATTATGACATCAAAGCAGCCTCAAGCAATTCGAGCAATCGTAAAAATTCCATCACAGCAATCTTGGCTTTTTTGACTAGTATCCATCTCCAAATTTCTAATAAAGCACACGTTATTATATCAAGCTCGGCACTTATTAATAGAAGGTTATGGGCCCCATTACGAGAGAATATATGTGTGGGATGCCAATTTTACGGTGGTGCACGATTCCAGCACTGGAGTTTCCGTGTGAAGATGTTCTTGGACTCCGTCGGCGTTTTGAATACGCTAACTGAAGACGCACCGGAAGCTGCTACTGAAGGCGAAGTTTTTGGAACCCGATCGGAAAGTCTTACATCGTCAGTTTTTAGTCGCTAACGAATGCCTGGCGATCGTCTGCGAGAAGGAAACGGCCAAAGGAATGTGGAAGGCGCTTGAAAACACTCTTGCGAAGCGAAATATCAGCACTCAGAACACGGTGAGGAAGCAGCGCATATGCCAGTTTCCGAAGATTTGATCTGCCAATTGACGACCTCTGAGGCGAAGATCGAAGAAGCTTATCTGGTCATTTCGCTATTTTAAACCCAACCGGACACGTACGACCCATTGGTGACTGCACTTGAGCTGAATTTGGAAGTAGTGAAGCAACGCTTACTGGCGGAAGAGCTCAAACGAACCGACCGTCACGAGGATACAGGTGAAGTAAAGTTGGCGGCATTTTCTGGAAACAAGAACCGAAAGCCAATGAAGTTTCAAGGCAAATGAAGGACTGTCGACGGAAGAGCGGCAGATCAACAAGACCAACGGAGAGCGGTGAGTTTTGTCGCAAGTCAGAAGACTGAAAAATCACGAAGCGGAAAGGTGGTATTCAAGCTCGATTCGGGTTCAAGCGACCACCTCTTGAAGCAACCCATCGAGATTCAAGAGGCCAAAGACGGAGAAATACTGGGGTGCAAGTTCGTTGGAATCATCGTCGGAAGCTGCAACAAGAATACGTCGTTGCATATGAAGAATGTGCTATACGTTCCTGAACTACGAGACAATCTGATGTCAGTTAAATAACTGGTGAAGAATGGAGTTGTGGTCATCTTATGCGATTCCGTGGCGATTCTGAAAAGAACGATGAAGTCATTGTTACTGCGAAATTAAAAGGTAACTTGTACGAGATTGAGACAGTGCCTTCGGCAAATCTGTGCCAAGCTGAAGCGACTAGTTTGAGGCTCGGGCATCTCAGTCAACAAGGAATGAAAGCGATCGTAAGTAACAACTTTGTGGATGGCGCTGCCTTCAAGGCAGACAAGTAGGCGTTCTGCGACGCGTGCGTACAATGGAAACTTTGCCGTGAACTGTTTAACGAAACCCGTTCAATATCCTCAAGACCACTGGAAAGCATCCATTCCGACGTCTGTGGGCCGGTCGAACGGATCAAAGTATTTCGTTTCCTGCTCCTGATGAAGAGAAAGTCGGAGGTGTTCCGCCGTTTACAGCCTTACAGCCATTTATCTGGTAAACAGAAGTGTTTTTGGTTGCAAGGCGTTTGCATAGAAGTTAGATGCTAAGAGTATCGAAGTCGTCATGGTTGAAAATGCTCCCAAAGGCTATCGTTTGTGGGACCGGAAGTTCTGACAAATCATAATTGCCCGTGATGTGAAGTTTCATGAAAACTGGTTATGAAAAGAGTTATGAAGAGCATGAAAAGGTTCCACTAGTCGTACAGTACGAGTATGAAGAGGAAATTATTCAAGCTTCATATGAACCGTTGACCTAAGAACGTCAAATGTTTCATGAAGGAACTCCCACTCCTGATGCTGAAGCGCTGGATGATGATGATGAATCTCTACACCGCTTACTGACGGCAAGGACGTTTTCGAGATGGATCAAACCGGGGCGCTCCCTTCGCAAATAGAACAACTCGAGTACGATGGACAGCCGACGTTAAGCGCGCAGCGAACGGGAGCGCAGGCTCCCCGGCAAGTTGTTAAATTTTGTCACTGGTTACAGACCAACTTCTGGTGTGGTGGCTCGTATTTCACAGATACTTCTCAGTGCTACAGCGACATAGAGAAACGGGACGATCGAGCCAACTGGTTAAAGGCTGTCAACGACATCCTGCCCGCGTAGTGTGAAGCCCCTTGAATCCAAATGGTTATTCCACGTGAAGGAATATGAAGATGGTCATACTGCCCGTTATAAGGCCCGGTTGGTAGCAAAGGACTACTTGCAATGTTACGGCGTAGACTTCGAAGAGACTTATGCACCAGTTGCGAGGCTGTCAACCATCAGGACTGTGATATCTGTAGGCGTCCTCAAGCAGTTCCATTTTCACCAGATAGACGTAAAACCGTGTTCCTACATGAAGATCTCAAGGAGGATATATACAAGGAAATCCCGAAAGGCTGTAATGAAAAATTCAATACCGAATTAATCAAGCTGGGTTTCCGGCGATCTCGTCATGATTACTGCCTGCATATCAGACGTGTTGAAGATGATAAGCTGTACATCGTGCTGTATTTCGATGATCTACTAATCGCGGGGAGAAAATTGGAGTCCATCGTTCGTTTGAAGAAGCAACTGTCAACTGTTTTCTGTTGAGAAAAATTTCAGGTTGGCTGAATTCCCGCCAAGTCGCCAATGGAAAAAAAACTGCAACTACAATGAAAGGGGACACCTACAAGAGAACCCCATAGGGAGCTGAGCCCATAAATGCAGCGTTTGAGCTTGCACACCATGCCATTATTCTGGTCGAAGCCAGGCGGTTGCTTCATATACACTTCCTCTTCCAGATCGGCGTACAGGTAAGCGCGTGCTTGACTAACTTTTGCTGCTGGCTAGCCAGTACGAGGATGGTCAAAAGGGTCGTTTGGCGGACGACCGAGGCGAACACCTCGTCGTAATCCTGGCCGAACTTCTGGGAGAATTCCTGCGTAACCAGTCTCACCTTGTGCCGCACTACCCGTCCGGTTTCGACTTCCTCTTTTTTATACGTCCACTCGCAGCCTACTGGTTTGCGCCTGGGGGTAGGAAGACGGGTTCTCAAGTGCTGGTTTCCAGAAAAGCTTCGATCTCCTCCTGCATTGCGGCCTGCCAGATCATGGACTCAGGACCTTCGACTGCGTTGGAGCATGTTTCGTTACACCGGTGGCGTCACCGAATCGTTGCGGTGGAACACCTGTTGTTGGACGAATGGATCGCCTCGGTTCTCGAGGTGTAGCGCCTCCATGCTACTGAATCCTTCGAATTCACCGTATTGATTCGTATCTTCATATGCTGCAATGTAGCATTCTGGAACACCTCAGGTTCGATTTCAGGTTGAGTTTCCTCCAGTTCGAAATTGGTTGAAGCGTCTGTAGAAATCTTCGTTGGATCCTTCTTCATGTCGTTTTCAACGAACTTGGCATCCCGGTTAACGTAGATTTTTCTCGTAGTTCTGTCCAGGAAACAATAAGCTTTATGCTCCGAAGAGTAACCCACGAATGTCAACTTTTGTATTGTGGCATCCAACTTCTTCCTTTTTACCTTTGGGATGTGGACTCATACACTGCAGCCGAAAATCCTGAGGTGATGGACTCGACTCAATGCTCGAATGGTGTGACGTCGAGGGGCTTCGTTGGCAGCACGTTTTGCAGGTAGACTGCTGTGGTAAGCGCTTCTACCCAGTACTGTTGCTCCAACTGTGCATTGAAAAGCATGCATCGAACCATTCCGCTCCGCAAGGCCGTTTGATGACGCAGCAGCCTTCACCGTGTACCTCCGCTTGTTTCCCGTCCGCAAGGTTGACGAACTTAACTTCGCTTTCACGCAATTCCCGGAAAAACTTTCGCTCCTCCACGGTGTGCCGTGTAGCGTCGGAATCGACAACCCACGGCTTGATGACTTCGCCATCCGATGCTCCTCCTGCAGCTAGCGCGAACAAAACTGTCTCTTTCTTGTTTGTGTTCCTTTTCTGATTCTTGGACGAACTTGCGGTATTCCTTTTGTTTATGTCGCAGCTTTCGTTAATAATGGCATTCGATTGCGTTTTTCTTCCTCTTGCTGTCATGGCCGACCCGCAGCGCCGAGCTTGATTCAGCACCCTGCGGCTTTGCTGCCTCGTACAGGAGCTTCCTTTTGACTAGCTCCTGCGCGAGATCATCGTTGGGCGGTTGTGAGGGTGTCGTACGTGGACGGAAGGCTTCTCAAAATCATTACGACAGTGAGATTTTCCGCGAGTTCCTGTCCGGCGTTTGCTAAGCGCGAATACAACTCCTCCTCGCCGTCGCAAATGCGTTTTAGCAGCGACACTTTTGGCTCACCTTTTGGTGGTGGTTTTGCAGCGCCGTCCACGTGTCTTTGACCGTTCGTGACGCACGGATCAGCTTGTGCTGGTTATCTTCAATAATTAGGCCGATCGTGACCCTCGTCTTTGTGTCTCCCGCGTTCCACCTTGCGTCGGCCTCGCCTTCTGGCTTCTCGCATGGATCAACGTAGCGCCAAAGCTCCTCTCGAAATCAAGCAGCTCGACTTTGAAACGCCACGTCGGGTAGTTGTTATTTCCCAGCTTTTGCAAAAAGAATCGATTTCTTTTCATCGCAAAATAAAAAAAATCGACAAAAAAGTAAGAATTAACACGCAAGAACTTCGATTTCTGCACGAATATACCGCGAACTAGCGAAACACCTTTTCGCTTTAACAAATGGCGTCATCACTCTTTTGCCGTGTTGCCGATTTATACGAACAATCTGTGTCAGTGAGAGTTGGACTAACTATTAAGTGAATATGGGAAGAGTCTTCAAACGGCAGCCTCGCTATTTTGAGGAATTTTTCAGTGTTTCCCATTTCGTCACTGTATTTTGAAGTCGCAAATCTCAGTTTCTATTTTTTGATATTGATAAGAGGCGATCCGCCAACCAAGATTTGCATCTCCGAAATCGTTTGGTGAACAGTAACGTGAAAGAGGTTAGATATAGGAAAAATTACACGTTGTCTTTTATCGTCATAAAATGGATAGCAATCACGCAAATCGAATGTTTAAGTAAGGACTTTTCGGAAAAAACAAAATCTCCTTTTTTAGTTACAGCATCACTTCACATATAGTTCCACATCGTCCTTTATTTTAAATTGTTCACCTACCGAATACTAAGGGATGAAATTTTGAATTAGTAGTTATGATTTAACTGTTACAATGAATGCTATCATTTGGTCGGATCTTCAGCTCGATCCAACTATCAATAATTGTGATAATGTTTTGCTTAGATGAATTCGTCCGGCTCGCGGGGGGCATCCAGATCACGGTAGTGAATCACTGGACGGTAATCCGGTGCCATTCTGAAATTGTTACGAACGAGAATTTTAAAGTCGAATATTCACAGGACATCATTTGAACGCAATAGGTGATTAGGGCAGTTCAGGAATGAGTCGCATGTTCGGCAAGCTTTTCTCTAGTTGAAACGGTTAGCTAATCATAGGTAAAGTTTTTTTTTATTTAAACTGTTTCTACAGAATTCAAAGCGTTCAACTTTATGGAAACTAAGTCTGTAAATTGAAAATCGTCACGCATTGAGGTTGTTATTTCTACCGCCCGGGAGGGGACAACACCATCCTAATGCTACGTCTCACAGGAAAGAATCGCTAAAATTGGGCATGTCCAAATCGCTGTACGCCACAATTGGCCGTCGAATTTCTCCCATTGGTTCTCTGTGAAAAAGGGCAACAACCGGGCAATCAGTTGACATTAAAACTAAGCTGACTCCTAGATAGATCGAACATTGGGACTATTAGAGAAGTAGTTCCAAGATTGCTTCTAGTAAGCAGTGCACAGAACTAGAGAAAAGCTGTAGAACAACACATAGGATCGACGGGAAACCTTGAAACTACTATTCTAACAATCCAAAGGGCAGTGTGTAAATGTACCAATTGATACCGCATGGAATAGAAATCGCGACGAACTGAACTATAAGGTATTGTTTAAAAAAAAAAACAGCTGATCTTCGAGCCGGACTTACCTAGATCGATTTTGAATGTTCCTTCGGGCGTCTTGAATTCTGTGAAGCAAAATGACTCGTTTTAGGATGAATTTTACGATCAACAGTGAAAAATCACCCAACGAAAGAGAGTATACTGTAGAATTTTTAAAGAGAAAATGCAGTTGTGCGGTCAAATGAAAAGAGGAAACGAAAGATCTCAAGAAAGCATCGGTACATTTACACACACACACAAAGAAGATACTTAGAGCTAGTTCGAGCACTGTCTATCTACTAAAAGTAGGAAAACTAACATCAGGACTCACCTTCCACCGCGTCCATATCCGGGTCTTGCACGACCGGCCGGAGCCATCATCGGTTGAGCATACGGAGCATACATTGGGGCGTAAGCATGGGACATTCCATAAGGTGGCCGATATCTGAAAAAAAACAACTCACTTAGTATGAGTTTCTAAAAACCAATAATAAAACTTACCCAGCGTTAGGTGGGCCCACCTCGGATGGTGCCTTCTTCGTATTACCCGGATGCTCGGGTAATTGGGGCCGCTTGATGTCCTTCAAATAGTTGTTGAAGTATTCCACTTCCTTGCGAACTTCATCAACCTTTTCATTGTGCTTGTTGAAGATGTGTTTACGAACAAAATCTGGACCCTTGAACTTCTTTCCGGACAATGGACAAAGCCACTTATCCTTGGCCAGCTCTTGGGTATTCGCTTGAATGAACTTTTCCACCTCCGCTTCAGCATCCTTCGAACCGAGTTTCTTCATTTCCTCTTCTTCCACTTCGATGGCACGAGCCAAGAACGAACCCATCTTACCCTCGAATGTCCGAATGTACTCTTGGATTTCATTCAATGTTACCTTGTTTTGAGGAGGAGGACCTCTTGCATGGATAATACCGCACCGATTGGGCATCTCATCTTCGTACGGGTACTCACAATGATTGTAAAAGTCAACCGAATGGACAACGCGAAGATAGAGGATCAATTTGTCCAGAACTTCAATTAGTTGCGTATCTCGCTCGACCAATTCTCCTTCATTGTTCTTTTTGGCGGCTTCCGTCGACAGCCCCAGTAATTCATCCTCCTCTGCCGAGGCTTCCTCGATAAGATAATCAGTTATGTTTTTGCAGAACGGGATTTTTCGACTGCAGGCCGAAACATTCTCCATTGTTATCTCCGTTGTCTTCCTGATCCTTCCACAAACCAGCCTTATCATCCAAATTATGAGCGATTTTCGCACACAGTTTGATATCGCTGCGAACAATTGTCTTATGACAGGTGACTCCATTCACCGGGCGAACCCTTCGACTCAGATCCTTGTTGACGATAGCTCCTAGTTCGCAATCCCGCAATCGAATGTTATTGAGATTCCAGCAAATTTCCTTGATATTGACATCTCGGCGGAAAGTAACCCATCCTCGACGGAACCACCTTCTTTCCAGTAGTGGATCAGCGATGGCCACGCGAAGGAATCCATTATAACGCTTGCACATAGCTTCCACTTCGGCCTTCGTAATCGATGGGGCCAAGTTGCGCAGAAAGATCGAGCTAGTTCGATGTAAAGCTCGGGGACTCGTATTAACATTCTGATCCTTCACCAAGTCAATAGTTTCTGTCTTTTCTGCTTCGTCTTTATCTTCGGTGCTTGGCTGGTTAGTTCCCGGTTCCTTTTCAGTAGCCTCCCCTCCTCATTTTCCTTTGTTGCTACATCTTCTTTTTCTTTTCTTCCGACACCTCTTCGGTATCCATTTTTTCTGGCTCCTTTTCGTTTTTCTTAGCAGTCTCTTCTTCTTCTTCCCCTTCTTCATCCCCGCTCTTGTGGCCATTATTCTCTGTTGGCTCTGGTTCCATTTCCTCCTTTTCTTGCTCAACAGGCTTCGGACTCTTAGGTGTTTCTTCTTCATCTTCTTTCCTCACCTCGTCCTCCTCGGCATCCTTCGTCTCCTTCTCTTTTTCCTTCTCATCATCCGAATCACTGGAGCTGGACGACGAAGAAGACGACGAGCTGCTAGCGGAATCCGATCGACTTCTCTTCCTACGATCCTTTTTCCTTGATGTATCTTCTTCTTGTTCCGGTTCCTTCGCCGGCTCCGGCTCCTCACTTTCAGCTTCCATTGTTTCCTTCTCGCCTGCTTTGTCTACTGCAGCTTCGGCATCGTTCTCACCCGCAGGCTTTTCCTTTTCAACATCCTTCTCCTCCTTGGGCTTCTCCGCGCCTTCCACCTTTTCCTCCTTGATGCTGATTTTCTCCTTCTTGATGGTATCCTCTAGTGAAGGTTCCTTCTTTACCTCCACCTTCGGCTTCTCCGGCACAATCTTAACAATCTCCACCGGTTTTTCGTCCAGTACCTTGAGATCCTCTTCGGTGCCACCTTCCAGCTTGATGACGACCGTATCCAGTAGGCGAAGCAGTGGATCCGCATTGGATGTATCTACCGAGACCTTGGACACGTCACCGGTGTCCAGCAGCTCCCACGAATACGTCGCAACGACGCTGGAAAAGGGATAATGAGATGGTGTTCAGTACGAGATGTATTTATGTTAGTTTTAGGTTTTATATAGTTTAGGGTACCGAGAGATCTCTGTTCTTGTGTTGAACTTGCATGTCAACATTAACACTTCTTTTTGGGATTACTCTAGGCAGCCTTTTGGCTGAAGAAGGCTGAATATTGCTGAATATTAACGCATAATAGCTGACCAACAATTGATACGCCGCGGAGGCTTTTGCGTGAATTTGACTTTGGGAAAACCACAGTTTTATTTTTTGTCAAATTTACGTCAATGGAACACCAACGTATCCTTTGTGGGCAAGCTAAAAACTATGCGTATAATGAAAGTAAAGAAAAGCGAATGTTTATCAATTTTTATTTCTATCATTTGTATGATTGAAAAGTACGTATTCTTACTAATTTGGGTTGCACTTAAAGTCGGAATTGTGAAGTGAATGAGAGCAGAGGCTAGAATTGATCGACATCTCTGGGAAATATAACACTTACAACATACCTATACCAAAGCAAAGATTATTTGCGCCTTTTTAGGATTCCAAGTAGAGGTTGAACATTGAATGGTGGTACACTACTTCGACAATAAACCAATTTCCGTCAATAATCGCTATTACTCAGTCGTATTCAAACCAAGCGACTTGATATTTGACGCCGTGAAGTAAGGGGTGATCCGATCGAAATTTGATCATACAGTAATGTGTGAGAGTCGATCAAAGTTTTTATTAATAAGTCAAATTCTTTTTCATTTTCAAGTTCAGTTAATACAGAATACAGAAGAAATATTCAGCTAAGCTTTCTTTTTACCGAATGCAAATTGCCGGGTCTTTCGTTTAACACCTGCCATAAGATTTTGTACAGTCTACTTGTCCACTTTATTCGCCGCAAAACGCCAGGTTGCCTTGAATATTTTCTCGCTCACAACAACTTTTTCTTAAGTCTTCTTAAGGTTCCGCTTGACGATGGCCCAATATTGTTCGATTGGGTGGAGCTCTGGCGTGTTGGGAGAGTTCTTGTCCTTGGGCACCACTTGAACGATGTTTGCAGTATACCACTCCATGGCCTTTTTTCCGTAATGGCAAGATGCCAAATCCGGCCAAAATAGAACCGAACAATTGTGTCGCTTTAGGAAAGGCATAAGACGTTTTTGTAGGCCCTCGCTCAGATAAGTATCCTGGTACACGTAACAGGTACAGATGGTCTGCAGTTTAATGTGCTTAAAAATATCTGCCACCTTTCCCCGTCCGGTTGCCATATAAAATGTCTGTCCAGGAAGTTGTTTAAAGTCTTCCTTGACGCAAGTTTCATCGTCCTGTACCACGCAATCAAACTTTGTCAGCATCGACGTGTACAACTTTCGCGATCGTGTTTTGTTTTTCGTCGGGATTTGGAGTCACCACTTTCTTGTAAGCCGACAGTCCAGCTTTTTAGCACTATCCACGGTTGAAGGCGCCACTCCCAACTTTTTTGCGACATCTCGGACGGAGTGTTTGTGGTTCCCCTCGAAACAGCGGGCACGTTCACCGAACACTTTCAATACGTTGGTAACAGTTGATTTAGCCACATTCAACAATTTCACCAACTTGGCGTGAGAGTAGTTTGGATTTTCGCCATGCACGTGCAAAATTTTGATGCGTTGCTTCTCTTCCTTCAACGACATTTTGATAACTGAAGTGCTAGTCCCAAAATCAAAATAAAGGCATGATGCTACGCACAAATCTTCAAAATGAGGGGTGTGCAAAATTTTTTAATAGGCGCTGAAAGGAAATGCGTCAAGTTTAAGTCGACCAAATTTTGGGCGAAACACCCTTTATCAATATATTGCGCACCTAAACCTCTAACCTCGCGCGTTTTAGGAGAATTCTTGAGCTAGAACGTGTTGGGGTAGTACGAGGCCAAAAATTGTGCTGTTTGTGCCAAAAGACAAGTATCCTCCGAATTCACCGGAACTTCACCCGGTAGAAATATTGGACTATCATGAAGTGTAACAATCGTCGAGTGCAATAATTAATACAAATCATAGCTCATTAGTTGATCTTCATTTTCTACATGTTTGAAGAGAATTCGATAGGAGGACGAATTTTGCAGAACATTTTTGTGAGTCAATTTTTGCGAATACACCCATTATAAAACAGTACTCAAAAGATGTTAGAAAACAATCCTCATTTTGAAGAATATTGCTATTCGGAGCAAATATCGTGTTCGGAACAAAATAAAAATTGTACATCGGACGGCCTTTCGAAATGACCTCTTCTCCTTCCAAAGACGAGCTCTACTTATTCTGCTCGATATAGAAGTCAATGTCCGAGGATTTGGAGTGGGTTCAATTTGGAAATATAATCATTGCGTTGCCCACCGTGTACCTAAAGCAGGGCACAACAGCTGAAAGTTCCTGACGACAAGAAGCGGAGTAAGAATTCCGACCGGAAAGGCGAGGGGGGGGGTGCTTGTCCGATCACAAGCTTGATTCCGAAGTAGATCCAATTGAGAAGCAGTTTGAAGAGGCTTTCGCAAAGCAGATGGAGGCGCGGAAAATACTACTCGCTCGGCAGAAAGCGTGGAAAGAAGTGCAGTTGAAGCAAGACCTGGAGATGTGTGAGCTGGAACTCTAGTTTTAGTGTGAGATGGAGGAGCAGCAGTTGAAGCACGAGCAGAGGAAGCCCAACTGACTGCGGAGGAGCAATTTTTGAAGAAGCGGGAGGAGATTCGAAGGCATTTTGACAGCAGTATTAGCAGATTCAACACTATAAAGGAGCAGGGCAGCGTTGTTGGTGGGACTGCGCAGAGAGTGATGCAGTGGTCGTATGGGCAAGTTGGGAAGGAAATCAGAAAGCCGTCAGCCACAGATGTTCGAGGAGCTGCTTCCTAAAGAGTAGCAGTTTCGCGGTGAACCTGCTTCGTTAGCAGCTTGGAGCATACTACGGCGGCGTGTGGATTTTAAAATCTGGAGAAATTCTAACGACTGCAGGATTGGAGCAAGGAGAAACGCTTGAAGCAGGTATAAGTCGTCCGTTCTGCCGGATTCAGTACCGGCTGTGATCTGCGACCTTCGTAATCTATAGGAAAAGCGGTTGAAGAAACTGCTAACGAAAGTGAGGAACATTCCAGCACCAAGAGCTGGTCATATGAAACGTTCATCAACTTCGGGATCACGGCGGAGCAGTTGTGCGAACTCTAATCAACTCAATTCAACACATAAGGAGTGTATCGAAAAGTAGTTATAAACATTCGATGCGTTATTACGCATAAACCACTGTATATATTTTTAGCGTGTAAGCGCCATTTGCTTTGTTTACATGTCAAAAATGATTATTCGGTTCATTCATTTCCGTTGATAAAGTTGTATTCAAAATGTCGCGAATTGAATTTGAGACTAAAAAGAAAATTCTGCACACTTGGTGCACCGAAAAGGGTGTTACTTACAACCAGATTGCGTGAAAAGAGTAAATGTTCACCCGGCAAGTGTAAAACGCATCATCGAAAAAGTTTGGTAAGGAGTGCTCCCTCAAGGATTTACCAAGAAGTGGCTGGAAACCCGGCTCCAGCAACCCCGATTTGGACCAAAAAGTTGTGGATTATATTCAACGGAACAAATCTGCCTCTACTCGCGATCTAGCCAAGAAGTTCAGGACCAGCATCGGAATGATTCAACGAATCAAGCGCAGGAATGACTTGAAGACGTACAAAAAGCAGAAAGTGCCCAAACAAACTCCGGAACAAAAGTCTCGTGCCAAAACCAGGGCTCGAAAGCTGTACAGCTGCATTTTGGACAATGTCGACCAGTGCATTTTGATGGATGACGAAACATACGTTAAAGAAGATTCAAGAACGCTACCGGGGCCGCAGTTTTATACTAAATCTGTTGGGGAACGTGTGCCAACCGCAGATACGACTGTTGCGATGGAGAAATTCGGTCAGAAGGTGCTCATTTGGCAAGCTATTTGCACATGTGGTTTGCGTTCTTCAATTTTCTATACAAAAGGAACTATAAATGCTGAGATTTATCAAAAGGAATGTTTGAAGAACAGGTTGCTACCATTGTATAGAAAGCACCAGTCCCTCCTCTCTTCTGGCCAGATTTGACATCGGCACATTACGCCAATCCACTCTACAGTGGCTGACGGAGAATAACATCAAGTTCGTAGAAAAGACATCAACCCACCAAACTGTCCCCAGTTGCGACCGATCGAACGCTATTGGGCAATAGTCAAGCGTATATTTAAGAAGGATGGTACAGTGTCCCAAAACATGACCGATTTTAAGAAAAATTGGGCAGCGGCATCCAGGAAGTGCACAAAGGTCACTGTGCAGAATTTGATGGCAGGTGTCAAATCAAAGGTACGGGCATTCTACAGAAATGAACATGATGACTAGTTTTTCCGTTTGGATCTTTTGTAAACATGTTAAGCTATAATAAACTGAAATAGTATGTTAATTTTAACCATGTTTTCATGCCTATTTTATTATTTGGAAGTTTATAACTACTTTTCGATACACTCCTTAAACTGGTGCAGGAGTCCGGTTGACATGCTGCAACCGACCTACAAGCTAGATTGGATTCGGCATAAGCGGAGGTAAAGTAGACAGTCCGCTGAAGATGTTCTCTAAATTCATGAATACATTGTTTCCGATGTCAGAAGTATCAGAATTCTACACGCTCCGGGATGTTACGGCAGCGCGGATTTCACGATTTTCGCTGATTTGGCGCGGATTCGTCCAACACAATTTTGATATACCAAAAATAAGTTAAGTTGAATAAGTCAAATTGAGTAAACCAGACATCCTTTAAAACACTATCTGAAATGAGAACATTGCTTAACTTTGTAATTTGCGTAGCTCATTCTAACGCAGAGATCGAAAGAAAATTTTCCGGAAAACTGAACTAGGCTCAGTACAGCATTTCAATAAAAGTAAAAATATATTGAATGGCATCCATTTTTTGTGAATGATATAACCAGCTTTGTTGTTTCAAAGCACTTGATTTTGAAGGCCAAATTCGCGAGGCAATCTTACTAATCCAAGCAGAAATAAAACTAAAATGTTGAATAAGGCTCAGAAGGAGAGGCTCAGAAAAGGAAGGAAGTGAGGAACCCTATCAAAAAGCAAGAAGAAGTAGCCGGAATAAAAAGGAACGCTAAAGAAAATAGGTATAACTTGATGAAAATGAATTGAGAGCAATGACATCCAATAATCCAGAAACATCATTTCTAAAAGTTCTTTGAAACACAGATATAACATTGAGCAGGAAGAAACAATTAAAATTAGTTTGAGAACTAATAAGTATAGTTTTGACGTACATAAATAAATAATTGATCGATTAATTAGTCTTCATTTAAGAGACTTTCAGCCGTTGGCTGGTTCGTCTCTTCGTAAATAAATAAGTAAATAAGTACCTAACTTGTTATATCATTAGGCAAATATGGATCATTCTCTTTGACATAATTTACTTTTATCGGTTGTGTTCGAGTGCTTTTGTCGCTCACTCATACGTCCTATGCGCCTTCAGAGATGCACTGGGCCAAGGTGGATAACATCTTTGGCCGTTGGTTGTTTTTGTTTGGAAATTTTTTCAAGTGTATCGATCGATTTATTTGACTTAGCTCACTGTGTTTCCCTCATTACAGGTTTTATTTCACACTGAAGTTTTTTTTTAAATTAAATCACTATTTTGAACAATGCATCTGATTTGCTCAAAAACGGAAATAATCTTGGGAAATAATCTTCAGCCCTCGGAAAACTTTTGATATCGCGGGGTTTTCAAGGAAATTAATCAAAATTACTTTCATTATATGAAGTACACACTCAAAAATGAGCGTGGCATGTATTTTTTAAAGCCGCTCCCCATATGTATTTGATGCTTGGCAAGCCTTCAAAAGTTCGTGTGTAGATTTTATTTTAAGGCGGTTATTTGGGGCGCGAACTTTCCTAACAATCCTGCACGTTGTCAGTGAACGAACGTTCCCGGACTGGAAGAAGAATCCGAAGGAGTTTGTGCTCACATGAACTCGAACAGAAGCAGAGTGAAAGGTCTCGCAGTGAAACGACCAGTTGTCCTAGCGGGATTGCAGATGGTTCCGTTCTTCATTAGAAACTGCGATGAGTTTAGGCGGATGAACAACGAGAGCGTCTAAGGGAAGTCGAAAAGCAGAAGTATAACTTTTTTTATGGCGCAGCTGAAAGCTAAATCGGATTGGCACGATGATCTTCTGAACGATGCCGGTAATGCTCTACGTTGGCAAGCGGCAGTACGACACCGTGGCATTACTGGACAAAGGATCCTCGGCGACGCTGGTGGATGACCAGATGGCCAAACGGCTGAAAGCACAAGGTACTCTCGAGTCGCTGATAGCAACGTGAACCGTTAATATCAACCGATATGAGAACGAGTGCTGATATGATGATGTCGGCGAAGGGTTCGAAGAGCAGTTTCCGCTATTCATCACCCGAATGGTGATCGAATTGTACTAGCTAAACAAGCAGCAGAAACCCAGTGTACAGACGTACCTGAATCAACACTTAATCTAATGGTAGCAGGAGGTGCACTGACCCAGTTAGAAGATTTTCGACTCAAAATCTACGGCTGGATGATCTCGCTCCGGAAATCATACGGTGAATAGAATATTGTTCAAAATATGCGGTCAATATCATCAATATAATAAGATTAAAACACCATGCAAAAGCCGAAGATAATTGCATACTAACCTTCAAAAATCCCA